>JAJGOT010000166.1:1125000-1197500 GCA_022457155.1 Cladopsammia gracilis | reverse complement strand
CTGCCTGCACTGTTGATGAAGTAATTGTACTGACTCAGGTTCAAGTCCTCTTCTTGATTTTTGTTGTTTCTCATACTCAAGAACTGTTTGTTCAAGTAATTCAAGCATGTCGTTTTGTCTTGGGGGATCAGAACTCCAGACATGGTCATATAAAAACTGAGTTAATTCAAATAACTCATAGATGCATGGTTGATTGCAGTTTTGGGCTATCTTCATTGCATGTCTATACAATTTTGGGCATACAGTACCGCAGAAAAAGGCAGCCATTCGAATAGGAACAAGCAGTTCTACATTGTTTGTTCCAAGGATTCTCTCTCTAATGGTAAGACCTTCCATGATAATGCCATTCCTGTCACATTCTATCTGAGCAAGTTCCTCAAGAGTTTGACACTCTTTTCTATTCTGATAAGCTTCAACAGGTTCCATTGATTGTTTAAACAAGGGATGTGAAGGGTCTGCAAACCTTTCTTCCATGCCACACTTTATGTACCCAAATCCTCTCTGAGAGTCTCGATGAGCAGCAAGAGAAGCACCAAGAAGCTCTAAGGCATCAATTCTTTGTTCCTTTGTATACTCTGGTCTGGTGATTAAATTCTCCACCACTGAAATATTGCACTCATTGCTGGCCAACAGAAGAGGTGTTAATCTGTCATTGTTATACAACTGGGATGCTCCTAGAGATAAAAGTTTGTGAGCAACCCTTGATGAGTTAGCATAAACAGCATAGTGAAGAGCTGTATCGCCATCTTTGTCTTGAAGATCCATGTTGGCTTCATGTTCAATAAGGAAGGTTACTACATTCACATGACCATTTCTGCTTGCTATCATCAGAGGTGTACAGTTGTCATTTGTACATGCATTAACATCAGCTCCATTTTCAATCAAACAACTCACGACATCACACAAGTCCTGGTCATGATCAACAGCATAGTGAAGAGCTGTTTCACCATTTTTGTCTTGAAGATCCATGTTGGCTCCATTTTCGACAAGGAAGGTTACTACATTTACAAGACCCCTTTTGCTTGCTCTCATCAGTGGGGTGCAATTGTCATTTGTACACGCATTAACATCAGCTCCATTTCTAATCAAACAACTTAAAACGTCACATGAGTGAACAGCATAGTGAAGAGCTGTTTGACCAGTTTTATCTTTGAGATCCATGTTGGCTCCGTGTTTAATAAGGAAGGTTACTACATTCACATGATTATATTTGCTTGCTATCATCAGAGGTGTGCAGTAGTCATTTGCAGTAGCATTAACATCAGCTCCATTTTCAATCAAACAACTCAGAATATCAAGATGCCCATAAGCAGCACCTACAAACAAGGGTGTACAACCTCTACATGGCCACGTTTTATAGATCAAAAATGTGCCTCGACGTTCAATATTAGTTTTGAAATTCAGAGGTACTTGCACATAATCAAGATTTCCATTTTGAACAGAAACTACATGTATTAGTGGAGTTAAGTCAAACCCAGCATCCATCTTTGTTTCGATAAATGCGGAAATTGTTTCGCTACTGTTCAACTCTTGAAGAACTTCACTCAGTAAAACAGCATCGCCAGACTTCGCAGCTTCAAATACCCTTCTTGTTAATAGATCATCGGCATATTTCCTCTCCATGTCCACAGCTGAAGCAGAGCATCTTTCGCTACTGTTCATCTCTTGCTTCTCGATAATATTCCTCCTGTTTGCTGCGTCCACAATGGAGGACTGTTACATGTAGGTTGCTCAATTATATGATCTCTCCTCGCCCTGTGATGTGGTGAGCTTTTAGCGTTGTCTCGTGTTCTGGTTCTGGAGTTATAGAATTGTAAGATGGCTTTAGTTATTAAGACTGGTCTAAAAAGGTTTTTGAATTATACCAGAAACCCATAACCCACTTATGGGTTTCTGTAAATTCAGCACATGCAGTTGTTATCTTGCCGAGTCGCCATTTTGGAAGCGATTTTTCCCAGGCCTTCACGGTCAATTCCAATCTCGTTCCCAGGGTCCCCTCGCGGGTTTTGCACAGGACAACCAACTATTTGTGAACTTTTCCTGGAAGTCTTCACAGCAACATAGTCGAGGGAATCGTTATGAAACCCTGAAAACTTTAATCATGAAAAAAAGTAGCCACAAATAATGGTGAAAGGCCAAAGGTACTACAACCATGCACATCTGTTGTCAGTGGCTGTTAGTTGACCAATGCGGAAAATAATTCACTGGACACCAAGTTTCTTTATAGTCAAATTTTATTTATGTGGGTCTTTTGAGTAGATAGTTTCAACTAGTCTCTTTACCTTTAAAGAACGTATCTGCAAATGTCGTACGGCTAAAATAACGATGAAATTGAAGGAGCAATAGCCTGCGAATACAGCAGCTTTTCATCGCTCCCGGCCGCTAGAGGCGTTCGCGCGAACGCCCGCAGCGGCCGGGAGCGATGAGAGGCGGCTGTATTCGCAGGCTAAAGGAGCAATGGATAAACAAATAAAAACATTCAAACTTCTACAAGTCATAAAATACACACTGCAGTTATAAACACTCAACGGAAACAGGTCGCGATTTAGCGGACCGACCAACCGGAAGTGTGGTTCCGCGGACCGGAAGTGTGGTTGCTTAAGACAACAACACAACATGAACCTTCCTCGTTCTTAAAGCGTGTGCACGAGAACGGAAGCGTGACAACCCTTCGTGAGTGCTTTAAAATGTTCAGTTTTTCTGTCATGTAATCGACGCTTTGTTTTTCCTATGTAAAAATCGTCACAGTCCCAGCAGCTTGCCTTGTAAACGACCTTTGACATGAGAGAGCGGCTAAGTCTGTCCTTGTAGGGGAAAAAAGACTTAATCCGGCGACTGTTTCGAAAAATAATTCTAAGGTTAAAACAACCATAGAACTTGCAGATACAGGATTTAAGTTGCTGTGTAACGACTTTACTGTGGAACCCTAGATAAGGTAAAACGATGAAAACATCCACAGGAAAAAATACCAGGTTCCCATTTTTGGATATTTTAGGGTATTTAAAAAAATACCCATATAAATCCCAAATTTGGAAGAGTGAGACAAGTCCCAACCAGGGAACGTGGTTCGGAATTCCCAGGTTGGGACTTGTCTCACCTTGCCAAATTTGGGAATTTTGTTGGTGTTCTGTAAATACCCTAAAAAAATCCCAAAATGGGAATCAGGTATTTTTTCCTGTGATCTCTTTTGGGCACCGTAGTGACAGGATCTTTTGACTTGTTTCGGCTTCTGGTCACAACATCGTTCATGTTGTAAGTAATAATACCCCGGGGGTAACCATTGCGTAACAAAAGATTCTTCAGATCATCTAGGGCAGACTGCAACAAAGAGGGTGAGGAACAGATTCGGAGACAGCGATACAAGTCAAATCATGTTTTCTTCCATTTTTATTTTGAGAAGGTGTAGAGAATAGGTAGAAAATACCAATCTATATTATACCTAAATAACCCTAGCCTGTGAAAATGGCTGATATGGAGTTCGAGGACAGGCGTGACAGAAGTGCGACCTATATATATCAGCTGTTAAGGAGGTTAGAAATAGTTTTCAGCGGCGTGTGTGCGCGACGTGCGCCACTTGTCTGATGCATTGATGCAAGAGTCAGCTGATTTTCCTTTCAAAACATAGCACGCGTAGCCCACTGGAAATGAAAGTTAACTGCGTAAAATCACATGAACCGGAAATAAAATGCGCATAAAATATTCCTCTTTATCTCAAAAGTTTGTTCAGTGACCTATCCTGATTTTCTTTATGCAAGCAGTATTCAGTATTTCCTATCTAAAACAAAAGTTTGAGAAAACATTATCTAGCGGAATCATTTTCTTATCTGATAACAACCTTTTCGGGAACAACTTGATTTCCACTAGATATATTTTTGTTATAGCACGAAAAAGAAAAGAAAACAAGTTGTGCTTTGCAAATTGAGAAAAAACTAATAGGTCACCTAACATTAGTTTAAAGATAGCTAGTAAAAATTGAGTTTTAGAGGCTCTTTTCAGAGAGTTGTACTGTTGCCATGGTAATGGATATGGCATCATAAGCACCCTTAAAGTATTGCCTGATAAAAGGCGTCGTACAGATATCCAAAACCTGTCCATATCACCGGTTGCGTCACTTCTCAATATTGCATCATTTAGACAAACTATTGAAAGCAAGAAAACCATACAAGCCTCCCAGACGGCGAATAAGTCTAGCAGTTCAATTATTTTTCGAATACAGTAAACACCCGCATATAAAAACAAATGGATTAAGAACACCACGCTGAAATTTGGCCAATAAAGCCCCATTTTTATAAGAACAAGATCAGCATGAAAATTGTAACATGTTCTTATAAAATGGATAAAGTGTCATAATTACAAAACATGCAAGTTTATGTTTGCTGTCAGATAACTACATAACTCTATCAGCTGTCAAGCTGTCTTATTGATTGTGTTCATTTGTTAATATAATCAAATTACAGAATAATTATTTATTTTATTTTCCTAAAATATGCTAATTATACCTCCAGCAACATGTTTTGGATAGTATTACTAAATAAAAATTTAAGAACATTTTAAGGCTGATTTGTCACTAAGCACCCGATAAATAAGAACTCAATCAGCCTGACCTCCGAAATCGTGTGTTCTTATATACGGGTGTTTACTGCATTTTGGGTTTAACTCCCAGATAATGAAGACCAAACTTTTTAGCGGAGCACTAGCCGGGCGGAGCACTTATATTTTGCCGGGCCGAAGGCCGGGCTGCGCAGCCCCATAGTCATAGAACCTATGCCCGTCATTTTTCATGGTCATGGCTAGCGGAATGTTTCGCGGGCGCGTTCGTCGACGCCCGCCGTACGCTTTGAGCTTGCTCGCGGGCGCGTATGACTTCGCAAAACATGACCATATCTACTTGCTATCATCAAAGGGGTGCAGTTATATTTCGAACGTGCATTAACATCAGCTCCATTTGCAATCAAACAAGACAAAACATTAAGATTTCCATAACTCGCAGCAACAATCAAAGGTGTACAACCTCTGCATGAGTACTTGCGGTCCATCTTAACAACACGGCCATCATCATCCCCTCCTCGACCCTCGATGTCTGCTTTGTAATTTAGAAGTACTTTCACACATTCAACATTTCCATTTTTAGCAGCAACTATTAGTGGAGGTACTTTGAATGTCTCATATTCATTTACACCATAACGTAAGGAGGCATCCATCTTTGTTTCTAACGCGGAAGTTCTTTCGCTATTGTTCATCTTTTGAAGAACTTCATTGAGTAAAACAGAATCTCCAGACTTAGCAGCTTCAAATACTTCTCTTGCTCGATCATCGGCATATTTTCTCTTCACGTTCGCTGTGCCCATATTGGAAGTGGTTCGATACTTTCTTACTGTTGCCAGCTAGCTGTTGTTGTGATTAGTTATCTTCATGTAATTCGATTCTATATTTCTTAGGTACGGCAGAAAAATCGCTGATTGGCTATATATTTCGCGGGTATTTAACTACAACTATCCGCTGACCGAAATAGAGCTGAAACGGAAGCTTCAGAAATACGGCAAGAATGTCCAAGAATGGTAGATGTAAAGTGCATGTGTTATTAACAAAATATGAATTGCAAATGCTCAGTGATCAAGAATTATAGTTTGTTTTTGTCTTGTTTGTTTTTAATCAAAATGCTTAAAGTGTTATTTTTAACTCCTTCTCCAACATCTTCTTGCGTTTCTACCTTATTTCTCCTTTTTCGGAGGTCCAGCTAACATCCCTGGGGTTACTGACTATAATGGGCTATACAGGGATGCTCCGCCTGAAAGGGGTAAGTAAAGTCGCGCACCCGAGCCAGAAGGCTCATAACGGCCGGAGCTTAAACCCGGTTTCTATAGCATGAAGCGACTAGGAATATTGCTACTCCCCCCTGGATGGGATGCTAGTCCATCGCAGGGTTACCCCCAGCATTTTGTCGCCGGTACCCATTTATACACCTGGGTGGAGAGAGACAGTGTGGAGTAAAGTTTCTTGTCTAAGGAAACAACACGACGGCAGAGACCAGGCTTCGAACCACCGACCTTCAGGTTGAAAGTCCGACGCGCTAACCACTACACCACCGTGCCGCCTACCTGAAAGGGGTACCTTTTTTTAAATTGTAAAACAAGCATTGAACCTAAAGTTATGTTATGTAATGACCGTTGAAGGGGTCTATTACTTCAAGCATTTCTGCTTTTCTATAGACTCCTCATCACTTTTGATTTTAAAGCTTGTTATTGAGAATATTATTATTTATTGTATTAAGTAGTGATGGAAGTAATAAAAGTTGAAAGTTGAGGCTGGAGGTATATGAAAGAGTAGGGATTTCACGAGTTGAAGTATATGAAAGGGTAGGGATTTCAAGAAGTATATGAAAGGGTAGGGATTTCAAAAAGTATAGGAAAGGGTAGGGAAAACATGAGTTGAAGTATAAAAAGGCAAGGGAAAACTGCTATTTAAGTATTATAAAAGGTGCCTTTCAAAATATATCAAACAGACGCACGTAAAGGCCATATGAAAGGGGTACCATTTTCAATGTAAGGTATATGAAAGGGTACCATTTTCAATGAAAGGTATATGAAAGGGGTACCTTTTCTGCCAAAAACGGTATACTAAAGGGTAAGGGTTTGGACCTTGTGGCGGAGCATCACTTTGATGACTACCTCCCCCTCCCCCCCCCTCGGGGGCTTACATCCCATTCTTTCCCCGTTATCTTCCATGCAATTTATATTTTCCTGTTTCTTCTGTCTTATTGTCCTTTCGGGCTCTGGGTCTCATCTCCATTGTACCGTGGTTCTGTATTTCTGCAATCATGCAAGCTCATACAATGTACCGTCCTGTTGGGCTTTGGTTATGTGTTGTCCTGATGATGATGATGCCCCCCCCCCAGGGGGGACTCCCATATTAAAATGATGGGGGTGCTTGTCGTTCTTTTTAAGGGTCAAAATTTGTAGTTTGGTACTGCTTGAGCCAAAAAAATATGACATGTGTTGTTTAATAGAATTGGTACCTCTTAGGGGTTAAACTTCTTTTGAGCCATACCCATCAAACGAGATTCTGGTACCTCTTAGGGTGTTTTTCGAAAATTTCCGACGAGCACCCCTCTCATTTTTATATGGGAGTTCCCCCCCCCCCCCCAAGGTGATGATGACAATAATTTTATTGAAGTGTCAATGTATTTATCTACAAAAAGAGCTAATTAATAATAATAATTTAGTTACTTATATTGCGCAGGCTGCATGGATATATGATCGCCTAATTGGGGACACTATAACATAAATCCTACAAAGTCAAACAAATATATCTATCTAATGTATCCTGTTTCCATGGGGCTTTTGCTAGCAGCAGGAGTAACAGCAGGAGCAGCAGCAGGAGCAGCAGCAGGAGCAGCAGCAGCAGCAGCAGTTAGTAGTAGCAGTAGTAGTAGCAGCAGTAGTAGCAGCAGTAGTAGCAGCAGTAGTAGCAGCAGTAGCAGCAGTAGCAGCAGCAGCAGCAGCAGCAGTAGCAGCAGTAGCAGCAGCAGCAGCAGTAGCAGCAGTAGCAGCAGCAGCAGCAGCAGCAGTAGCAGCAGCAGCAGCAGCAGCAGTAGCAGCAGTAGCAGCAGTAGCAGCAGTAGCAGTAGCAGTAGCAGCAGCAGCAGTAGTAGTAGTAGTAGTAGTAGTAGTAGTAGTAGTAGTAGTAGTAGTAGTAGTAGTAGTAGTAGTAGTAGTAGTAGTAGTAGTAGTAGTAGATCCTTTATTTAAATATGATCAGTAATTAAAGCAATTAACATGCTTGAGGGGTCGTGTGCTAGACAAAAATAAAACAATAAAAATGTAATACCTTCTTAATATTAACTAAGATTAAAAATATAAGATAAGATATAAGTAAAATTTTAAAAGTTCCCAAAATAAGATTCAGAATCCGGATTCGAATCCCGTTCAAGCTTGAATTTTTTTCAGGTTGCTTTTTCAACTGCTTAAGTTGAGAGCACACTGTGAGGATCACAAATTTCACTCATGTTTATCCGCAGTTCAAATATATGATTTTCATATATTCACATTCATTTCTATTCACTATCATCAGGTATATTACGAACTCACAATTGACCATCTATCCATATGGCTTGATAGTTCAGTGGATAGAGCATTACACTTGTATCGCAAGATCATGGGTTCGAATCCTGTTCAAGCCTGAATTTTGTTTTAGGGTGCATTTTCAACTGCTTAAGTCGAGAGCACACTGCGAGGATCACAAATTTCACTCAGTACTTCTTATGTTGCTCATGCCTTTTACTACTAATACATGCTAATGTATTTTAATGCATACTAATGTATTTTTCCAGTATTCTGGGCACCACACCCAAATAAGGAAGTCCGTACTTTTTTACAGCCCTGGCACTGATACACTTTAACTCCAGTTTTCTTTTCTCCAAAAGAATATTGCGAGCTTCATCAGTTTGAGCCATGTCCATGGCTGTTTTACCATCATTGTTAACAAAATCATGATGAGCACCTCCATCTAACAAAACCTCCAACATGTCAGTCAAAACACGGAGCTTACCATCACCGTCAGCATCAACACCGTCATCATCATCATCGTCATCATCGTCATCATCGTCATCATCATCGTCATCATCATCATCATCACTGTCCTCATCATCATCATCATCATCATCACCAACATCACAAAAATGATTGCTGGATACAAGAGTGACAGCTAGATGAAGTGGAGTATCACCATTGTTGTTGACAGCATTAACATTGAATCCTGCATTCAAAAGAAGCTTTACTGTATCAAGACATTGGAATGCATGCGCATTAAACATGTCATGTTCAACAGACCTGTGAAACAATGTTTCTCCATATTCATCTTGAGGATTTAGCCAACACAGTCTTTTCAGCAGCACTGATAAACATGAAGATTTGCCCTCTTCACAAAGTTTAAACTTGGCAATAGTTTGCACAAGTTTCATTGCAGTCTCAAACAGCTGCCTGCACTGTTTATGAAGTAATTGTACTGACTCAGGTTCAAGTCCTCTTCTTGATTTTTGTTGTTTCTCATACTCGAGAACTGTTTGTTCAAGTAATTCAAGCATGTCGTTTTGTCTTGGGGGATCAGAACTCCAGACACTGTCATATAAAAACTGAGTTAATTCAAATAACTCATAGATGCATGGTTGATTGCAGTTTTGGGCTATCTTCATTGCATGTCTATACAATTTTGGGCATACAGTACCGCAGAAACAGGCAGCCATTCGAATAGGACCAAGCAGTTCTACATTGTTTGTTCCAAGGATTCTCTCTCTAATGGTAAGACCTTCCATGATAATGCCATTCCTGTCACATTCTATCCGAGCAAGTTCCTCAAGAGTTTGACACTCTTTTCTATTCTGATAAGCTTCAACAGGTTCCATTGATTGTTTAAACAAGGGATGTGAAGGGTCTGCAAACCTTTCTTCCATGCCACACTTTATGTACCCAAATCCTCTCTGAGAGTCTAGATGAGCAGCAAGAGAAGCACCAAGAAGCTCTAAGGCATCAATTCTTTGTTCCTTTGTATACTCTGGTCTGGTGATTAAATTCTCCACCACTGAAATATTGCACTCATTGCTGGCCAACAGAAGAGGTGTTAATCTGTCATTGTTATACAACTGGGATGCTCCTAGAGATAAAAGTTTGTGAGCAACCCTTGATGAGTTAGCATAAACAGCATAGTGAAGAGCTGTATCGCCATCTTTGTCTTGCTGATCCATGTTAGCTCCACATTCAACAAGGAAGGTTACTGCAGTCATGTGACCATTCAAGCTTGCTTTCATCAGAGGGGTGGAGTTGGTATTTGTACATGTATTAACATCAGCTCCATTTCTAATCAAACAACTCAAAACATCACATACCATTGAGTCAACAGCATAGTGAAGAGCTGTTTCACCATTTTTGTCTTGAAGATCCATGTTGGCTTCATGTTCAATAAGGAACGTTACTACATTCACATGACCATTTCTGCTTGCTATCATCAGAGGTGTACAGTTGTCATTTGTACATGCATTAACATCAGCTCCATTTTCAATCAAACAACTCACGACATCACACAAGTCCTGGTCATGATCAACAGCATAGTGAAGAGCTGTTTCACCATTTTTGTCTTGAAGATCCATGTTGGCTCCATTTTCGACAAGGAAGGTTACTACATTTACAAGACCCCTTTTGCTTGCTCTCATCAGTGGGGTGCAATTGTCATTTGTACACGCATTAACATCAGCTCCATTTCTAATCAAACAACTTAAAACGTCACATGAGTGAACAGCATAGTGAAGAGCTGTTTGACCAGTTTTATCTTTGAGATCCATGTTGGCTCCGTGTTTAAAAAGGAAGGTTACTACATTCACATGATTATATTTGCTTGCTATCATCAGAGGGCTGCAGTAGTCATTTGTAGTGGCATTAACATCAGCTCCATTTTCAATCAAACAACTCAGAATATCAAGATGTCCATAAGCAGCACCTACAAACAAGGGTGTACAACCTCTAAATGGACACGTTTTATAGATCAAAAATGTGCCTCGACGTTCAATATTAGTTTTGAAATTCAGAGGTACTTGCACATAATCAAGATTTCCATTTTGAACAGAAACTACATGTATTAGTGGAGTTAAGTCAAACCCAGCATCCATCTTTGTTTCGATAAATGCGGAAATTGTTTCGCTACTGTTCAACTCTTGAAGAACTTCACTCAGTAAAACAGCATCGCCAGACTTCGCAGCTTCAAATACCCTTCTTGTTAATAGATCATCGGCATATTTCCTCTCCATGTCCACAGCTGAAGCAGAGCATCTTTCGCTACTGTTCATCTCTTGCTTCTCGATAATATTCCTCCTGTTTGCTGCGCCCACAATGGAGGACTGTTACATGTAGGTTGCTCAATTTATATGATCTCTCCTCGCCCTGTGATGTGGTGAGCTTTTAGCGTTGTCTCGTGTTCTGGTTCTGGAGTTATAGAATTGTAAAATGGCTTTAGTTATTAAGACTGGTCTAAAAAGGTTTTTGGATTATACCAGAAACCCATAACCCACTTATGGGTTTCTGTAAATTCAGCACATGCAGTTGTTATCTTGCCGAGTCGCCATTTTGGAAGCGATTTTTCCCAGGCCTTCACGGTCAATTCCAATCTCGTTCCCAGGGTCCCCTCGCGGGTTTTGCACAGGACAACCAACTATTTGTGAACTTTTCCTGGAAGTCTTCACAGCAACATAGTCGAGGGAATCGTTATGAAACCCTGAAAACTTTAATCATGAAAAAAAGTAGCCACAAATAATGGTGAAAGGCCAAAGGTACTACAACCATGCACATCTGTTGTCAGTGGCTGTTAGTTGACCAATGCGGAAAATAATTCACTGGACACCAAGTTTCTTTATAGTCAAATTTTATTTATGTGGGTCTTTTGAGTAGATAGTTTCAACTAGTCTCTTTACCTTTAAAGAACGTATCTGCAAATGTCGTACGGCTAAAATAACGATGAAATTGAAGGAGCAATAGCCTGCGAATACAGCAGCCTTTCATCGCTCCCGGCCGCTAGAGGCGTTCGCGCGAACGCCCGCAGCGGCCGGGAGCGATGAGAGGCGGCTGTATTCGCAGGCTAAAGGAGCAATGGATAAACAAATAAAAACATTCAAACTTCTACAAGTCATAAAATACACACTGCAGTTATAAACACTCAACGGAAACAGGTCGCGATTTAGCGGACCGACCAACCGGAAGTGTGGTTCCGCGGACCGGAAGTGTGGTTGCTTAAGACAACAACACAACATGAACCTTCCTCGTTCTTAAAGCGTGTGCACGAGAACGGAAGCGTGACAACCCTTCGTGAGTGCTTTAAAATGTTCAGTTTTTCTGTCATGTAATCGACGCTTTGTTTTTCCTATGTAAAAATCGTCACAGTCCCAGCAGCTTGCCTTGTAAACGACCTTTGACATGAGAGAGCGGCTAAGTCTGTCCTTGTAGGGGAAAAAAGACTTAATCCGGCGACTGTTTCGAAAAATAATTCTAAGGTTAAAACAACCATAGAACTTGCAGATACAGGATTTAAGTTGCTGTGTAACGACTTTACTGTGGAACCCTAGATAAGGTAAAACGATGAAAACATCCACAGGAAAAAATACCAGGTTCCCATTTTTGGATATTTTAGGGTATTTAAAAAAATACCCATATAAATCCCAAATTTGGAAGAGTGAGACAAGTCCCAACCAGGGAACGTGGTTCGGAATTCCCAGGTTGGGACTTGTCTCACCTTGCCAAATTTGGGAATTTTGTTGGTGTTCTGTAAATACCCTAAAAAAATCCCAAAATGGGAATCAGGTATTTTTTCCTGTGATCTCTTTTGGGCACCGTAGTGACAGGATCTTTTGACTTGTTTCGGCTTCTGGTCACAACATCGTTCATGTTGTAAGTAATAATACCCCGGGGGTAACCATTGCGTAACAAAAGATTCTTCAGATCATCTAGGGCAGACTGCAACAAAGAGGGTGAGGAACAGATTCGGAGACAGCGATACAAGTCAAATCATGTTTTCTTCCATTTTTATTTTGAGAAGGTGTAGAGAATAGGTAGAAAATACCAATCTATATTATACCTAAATAACCCTAGCCTGTGAAAATGGCTGATATGGAGTTCGAGGACAGGCGTGACAGAAGTGCGACCTATATATATCAGCTGTTAAGGAGGTTAGAAATAGTTTTCAGCGGCGTGTGTGCGCGACGTGCGCCACTTGTCTGATGCATTGATGCAAGAGTCAGCTGATTTTCCTTTCAAAACATAGCACGCGTAGCCCACTGGAAATGAAAGTTAACTGCGTAAAATCACATGAACCGGAAATAAAATGCGCATAAAATATTCCTCTTTATCTCAAAAGTTTGTTCAGTGACCTATCCTGATTTTCTTTATGCAAGCAGTATTCAGTATTTCCTATCTAAAACAAAAGTTTGAGAAAACATTATCTAGCGGAATCATTTTCTTATCTGATAACAACCTTTTCGGGAACAACTTGATTTCCACTAGATATATTTTTGTTATAGCACGAAAAAGAAAAGAAAACAAGTTGTGCTTTGCAAATTGAGAAAAAACTAATAGGTCACCTAACATTAGTTTAAAGATAGCTAGTAAAAATTGAGTTTTAGAGGCTCTTTTCAGAGAGTTGTACTGTTGCCATGGTAATGGCTATGGCATCATAAGCACCCTTAAAGTATTGCCTGATAAAAGGCGTCGTACAGATATCCAAAACCTGTCCATATCACCGGTTGCGTCACTTCTCAATATTGCATCATTTAGACAAACTATTGAAAGCAAGAAAACCATACAAGCCTCCCAGACGGCGAATAAGTCTAGCAGTTCAATTATTTTTCGAATACAGTAAACACCCGCATATAAAAACAAATGGATTAAGAACACCACGCTGAAATTTGGCCAATAAAGCCCCATTTTTATAAGAACAAGATCAGCATGAAAATTGTAACATGTTCTTATAAAATGGATAAAGTGTCATAATTACAAAACATGCAAGTTTATGTTTGCTGTCAGATAACTACATAACTCTATCAGCTGTCAAGCTGTCTTATTGATTGTGTTCATTTGTTAATATAATCAAATTACAGAATAATTATTTATTTTATTTTCCTAAAATATGCTAATTATACCTCTAGCAACATGTTTTGGATAGTATTACTAAATAAAAATTTAAGAACATTTTAAGGCTGATTTGTCACTAAGCACCCGATAAATAAGAACTCAATCAGCCTGACCTCCGAAATCGTGTGTTCTTATATACGGGTGTTTACTGCATTTTGGGTTTAACTCCCAGATAATGAAGACCAAACTTTTTAGCGGAGCACTACCCGGGCGGAGCACTTATATTTTGCCGGGCCGAAGGCCGGGCTGCGCAGCCCCATAGTCATAGAACCTATGCCCGTCATTTTTCATGGTCATGGCTAGCGGAATGTTTCGCGGGCGCGTTTGTCGACGCCCGCCGTACGCTTTGAGCTTGCTCGTGGGCGCGTATGACTTCGCAAAACATGACCATATCTACTTGCTATCATCAAAGGGGTGCAGTTATATTTCGAACGTGCATTAACATCAGCTCCATTTGCAATCAAACAAGACAAAACATTAAGATTTCCATAACTCGCAGCAACAATCAAAGGTGTACAACCTCTGCATGAGTACCTGCGGTCCATCTTAACATCACGGCCATCATCATCCCCTCCTCGACCCTCGATGTCTGCTTTGTAATTTAGAAGTACTTTCACACATTCAACATTTCCATTTTTAGCAGCAACTATTAGTGGAGTTACTTTGAATGTCTCAAATTCATTTACACCATAACGCAAGGAGGCATCCATCTTTGTTTCTAACGAGGAAGTTCTTTCGCTATTGTTCATCTTTTGAAGAACTTCATTGAGAAAAACAGCATTTCCAGACTTAGCAGCTTCAAATACTTCTCTTGCTCGATCATCGGCATATTTTCTCTTCATGTTTGCTGTGCCCATATTGGAAATGGCTCGATGCCTTCTTACTGTTGCCAGCTGTTGTTGTGATTAGATATCTTCAGGCACAGCTGAAAAATCGCTGATTGGCTATTTATTTTGCGGGTATTTAATTACAACTATCCGCTGACCAAAATAGAGCTGGAACGGAAGCCTCAGAAATACGGCAAGACAACCTCGTTCCCAGGGTCTCTCTTCTTCCCTCGTTCCCAGGGTCTCTCTCTCTCTCTCTCTCTGTCGCTCCAGGGGGCGGGAAGAAGAGAGACCCTGGGAACGAGGTTGACGGCAAGAATGTCCAAGAGTGCATGTATTATTACAGCTGTTACCGATCACACGCGCCCTCCAACGATTTTTTCTTGTTTGAAAAATAAGTTTCGATGGACGTCAATCATCCGTTTCCATGACAATGATCGCTTCTTCGCGCCAGTTTCCGCGCCAGTTTCCGGACCCGGAGCTAAATTTTAAAATCAGAATCTATAGATCTCTATAGGCTGTATTAATCCCCAAACTGAGACTGAATGATTTCCTCACCTTAGAATTTTATTGCTTAGCCTTTAAAACCAACAATTATTCATCTTTAAAGGGGGCATTGTCACGCAGATTTTGCTGTGTTTTTGTCAAAATACACTAAATATATGACAAAGTACCTTTGCTCAAACATAAAATTGCTTTTAGAACACCAAGAAGATAATAGCAAGTGTTTTTTCCAAGGAAAAACAAACCATAATACGTTTTTTTGTGATTTTTCCACGACACTTGGTAGAAACTTGAAAAAAACTGGCCAATTTTTTCAAGTTGTAATCCATTTCCATCCTGGCCATCCGCAGCCAAACATAACGACGAATACTAGTTTCTGTACTTGCACTGGTAGAGTATTTGTTAACAAAACTGGACCGTTACTTTAAGGTTTCCATTGAAACAAATATGTTTTTTGGCTTTTCAAAGTGATGCTAAAAATAGGTGACAGTGTCCCTTTAATGTGAACATTGCAGACAGAAAATAGCTTCCCAGGCACCAAAAGTTACCGGGACTTTTAAGAAACGGGCCACTGTAGTTGCACTTACAACCCATTCTTTCCCCTTTATCTTCCATGCAATTTATATTTCCCTGTTTCTTCTGTCTTATTGTCCTCTCGGGTTCTGGGTTTCATCTCCATATTGTACCATGGTTCTGTATTTCTGCAACCATGCAAGCTCATACAATTTACCGTCAAGTTGGGCTTAAGTTACGTGTTGTCCTGATGATGCCCCTCCCCCCCCCCCCCCCGCCTGGGGGGGGACTCCCATATAAAAATGATGGGAGTGTTCGTCGTACCTTTTAGGGGTCAACTTTTGAAGTTTGGTACCGCCTAGGGTACGAAAATCTAAAATGAACACCGTTAGAATTACCGCGGTACCTTTTAGGGTATTGAGCCCAAAAATATGACAGAAATATGACATGTGTCGTTTTAGAATTGGTAATTAGATATTTAATGTTTCGCCCTTTTTATGCCGTTTTAATGCAGGTTAATGCATTTTAATGCATGCTAATGTATTTTCCCAGTATTCTGGGCACCACACCAAAATAAGGAAGTTCAAACTTTTTTACAGCCCTGGCACTGATACACTTTAACTCCAGTCTTCTTTTCTCAGAAAGAATCATGCGAGCCTCATCAGTTGCAGCCATGTCCATGGCTGTTTTACCATCATTGTTGACAAAATCATGATGAGCACCTCCATCTAACAAAACCTCCAACATGTCAGTAAAAAGATGGATCTCATTATCATTCTTGGGTACAAAAGTGACAGCTATGTGAAGTGGAGTATTCCCATCGTTGTTGACGGCATTAACATTGAGTCCTGCATTCAAAAGAAGCTTCACTGTGTCAGTGCATGGAAAACTTTTTAAGACAGTCGCGTGGTTTTTGACAACAGCCTTGTGTAACAGTGTATCTCCATAACAATCCCGTGGATTTAGGCAACGCAGTCTTTTCAGCAGCACTGATAAACCTGAGGATTTGCCTTCTTCACAAAGTTCAAACTTGGCAATAGTTTGCACAAGTTTCATTGCAGAATCAAACAGCTGTTCAAGTTGTAGTAGTGACTCAGGTTCATGAAGTCCTCTTCTTGATTTTTGTTGTTTCTCATACTCGAGAACTGTTTGTTCAAGTAATTCAAGTATGTCGTTTTGTCTTGGGGGATCGGAACTCCAAACATTGTCATATAAAAACTGAGTTAATTTAAATAAATCACAGATGCATGGTTGATTGCAGCTATGGGCTATCTTCATTACATGTCTATACAATTCCGTGTATATGGAATGACCATTGTACAGCTCATAAGAAGCAGCAACATTTCGAATAGGACCAAGCAATTCTGGGTTGTTTGTTCCAAGGATTCTCTCTCTAACGATAAGACTTTCCATGTTGATGGCAAACCTGTCATATTTTATCCGAGAAAGTTCCTCAAGAGTTTGACTCTCTTTTCTATTCTGATAAGCTTCAACAGGTTCCATTGATTGTTTTAACAAGGGATGAGAAGGGTCAGCAAACCTTTCTTCCATGCCACGCTTCATGTACTCAAATCCTTGCCTAACACGCCAATAAGGTTGATAAGAACCAACATGACTGTTCTCAGTAGAAAGAGATGCACCAAGAAGCTCTAAGGCATCAATCCTTTGTTCCTTTGTACATTCTGGTCTGATGATCAAATCCTCCACCACTGAAATTGTGCACTTATTGCTGGCTGCAAGAAGAGGTGTTAATCCATTGTTGTTATACAATTGAGATGCTCCAAGAGATAAAAGTTTGTAAGCAACCTCAGATATCCAAACCCAACCAAAACAAGTACAAACAGCAAAGTGAAGAGCTGTATTACCATTTTTGTCTTGCTGATCCATGTTAGCTCCACATTCAACAAGGAAGGCTACTACATTTGTGTCACCTCTTAAGGTTGCTTTCATTAGAGGAGTAGTGTTGTTATTTGTAAATGCATTAACATCAGCTCCATTTCTAATCAAACAACTCAAAATGTCACATACATGTACAGTGTGCATTATTGAGTCAACAGCATAGTGAAGAGCTGTTTCACCATTTTTGTCTTGAAGATCCATCTTGGCTCCCTTTTCAATAAGAAAGGTTGCTACATTCACAAGACCCCTTTTGCTTGCCATCATCAGAGGGGTACAGTTGTCATTTGTACATGCATCAACATCAGCTCCATTTCTAATCAAACAACTTAAAACATCACATGAGTGAACGGCATAGTGAAGAGCTGTTTTACCCTCCTTGTCTTGAAGATCTATGTTAGCTCCATGTTCAATAAGGAAGATTACTACATTCACAAGACCCTTTTCGCTTGCTATCATTAGAGGGGTACAGTTGTCATTTGTATGTGTATTAACATCAGCTCCATTTCTAATCAAACAACTCAAAATGTCACATGAGTCAACAGCATGATGAATAGCTGTTTTACCCTTTTTGTCTTGAAGATCCACGTTAGCTCCATGTTCAATAAGAAAGGTGACAAGGTCAACATTATGATTTTGGCTTGCTATCATCAGAGGGGTGCTGTTGTCATAATCATGTGCATTAACATCAGCTCCATTTTCAATCAAACAACCCAAAACATCAAGACAGTCATTGTTGTGACAAACAGCATAATGAAGAGCTTTTTGACCAGTTTTATGTATGAGATCCATGTTGGCTCCGTGTTCGATGAGGAAGGTAACTGCATTCACATGACCATATGTACTTGCTATCATCAGAGGGCTGCAGTTGTCATTTGTACATGCATTAACATCAGCTCCATTTGCAACCAAACAACTCAAGACATCAAGATGTCCATAAGTAGCAGCAACAAACAAAGGAGTACATCCTCCGTATGAATACTTGCGGTCGCCAACAAGACCATCGCATTCATCTTTATCATATCCTCGACACTCAATGTCTGCCTCATAATTCAAAAGTATTTTCACACAATCAACATTTCCATTTTTTACAGCAAGTATAAGCGGAGTTACTATGAATTTCTCATCTTCTGTTACACAATAACATAAGGAAGCATCCTCCATCTCTGTTTCTAACGCGGAAGTTCTTTCGCTACTGTTCAACTCTTGAAGAACTTCATTAAGTAAAACAGCATCTCCAGACTTAGCAGCTTCAAATACTTCTCTTGCTGGATCATCGGGATATTTTCTCTTCCCGTTTGCTATGTCCATATCGGTAGCGGTTTTATGCGTTTTCTCACTCTGTTTGTGACGCAGTGGTGGGGTTGTTGTGATTAGATATCTGTTCGTCTGATTCTAGATTTCTTACAAACTGTAAGATCAGTTCATGTGAATTTGGCTCTTTGGCCCATTTCTCCATTCTCGTCCCCGGAGCCGCTTGGCCCTCTTAACCGCTGGAGCCCGAGTACGAGGACCAAGGGGCTCTGGGAGCTTCTCGCTGCTCTGGGGAGGGAATGACAGGTCAGGCGTAGTTGCATTGGGGGCTGTTACGTCTGTAAAAATGCAAGGACCACTTGAACAAACAGTAGCAAAATATAGCTGGATCTTTGTGCAGATCAGGATCAGCAATGAACTAAATAAAAAACCTTTAACATGCAAGGCTGGCAGACAGCAAATTCGTTCGATTTCTTTTAATAGTATTAACTATTTGCTCAATATTTCGGTTAGACAAAACTAACCTTCAGCAGGGGTTAAGAAAGCTGAGTGATGAAGCCCCTGATGAAGGTTAGTTTTGTCTAACTGGAATTTTGGGCAAATATTATTAAAAGAAATCGAACAAATTTGCTGTCTGATCAGCTTTGCATGTTATAGTTTTGTTATTGGGGTTTTGGGGCGCGAGAACACGCACGGGGAAGGAAAAGAAAAAATTACTGTCTCGCGCTTCGTAGCCTGCGAATACAGCCGCCTGTCATCGCTTCCGCCGGATAGGGAGCGATGAGAGGCGGCTGTATTCGCAGGCTACGCGCTTCGCGCTTGCGCCCCAAAACCCGCTTGAGTGCCCCCAATAACGCCTGTTATGGGCCAGGATTCAAAGTCCGAGAATCTAGGACAAGTCCGGGTGTTCTGCGCAGGATCAGAGCTTTTTTTAAAATGCCGTACGTGCCTTCAACATGACACCCTGGATCCAGAGGTCCGTTCTCTTAATATCATGAGTGCTTCATGAGTAGCCTGTTCCAGGCGTTCAGATAGTGGGAAAAACGCGAACATAGTTGGGGAAAGCGCGAAGAAAAGCGAGCGAAAAAATTCCCCAATTTCCTCGCTTTTTTTCGCTCGCTTTTCTTCGCGCCTTCCCCCAACTATATTCGCGCTTTTCCCACTATCTGAACGCCTGGAACAGGCTACTTCATGAGTGAAATTAGGGACGGACCATTATTTTTCTGGAGGGGGGGGGGGGGTATGAGAAATATTGAAAAAAATTGTTTGCAGAGCCTGAAAAGACAAAATAAAATGTTTGCAAACACAATATGTATAAAAAAAAAAGTTTGCAAAAGAGCCACACAAACGAAGTTAACAACTATTCATGAAAAAGAATTAGTTCGAAAACATAAATTTAAAATCTTAAAGTGAGACCTCCAGATTGAAAGTACAAGAATATACTCAGCTGGGTTATTTGGTAAATCAAAGGAATTAAATATCAACATTTTTTTACTTTTCTAACTTATCAAATTGCTGTCAAAAGTTGATTCAAGAAATTTGATAAAACTCAGCTACACTCATCATAAGGTAATTTCAAAAAGATATGTGACTAAACTGTGTAGCACATATAAACATATACTGCAGTTGTTAAGTTTAAATAGTTAATGCGCCCCAGAAACTAAAAAGTTCCATACGTTTCGAGACTACTGCCTCTTCTTCAGAGAGAAGAGAACACTTGTCCAAAGCCTTCAATTTCATCAAAGTCTTCTGAAATAATCCTTAGTGATGCCAAAGCGAACACACTTGAAAATAGCTTTAAGATAACTCAATTGGCTCCACAAAACAATCCCTTCTCCTTGCCTTGGGAAAAAGAAGCGCAGCAGCTCACTGTGCCAGGGCTCAAGAACAGAGTCCAACCGGTTCTGCATTCAAGGAACTGCCGCTTGTTTTACCATGTAATGTTGACATTCTGTCCAAGAATGGGCGAGTGTTGGAGGTCGGTCATCTTTCTGACGACATGATTATGAAAGCTAATGGGACATTGACTACGTACAAGTTGTTTGGAGTAACGTATGGCAATGGCAATCATTTCAAATCAGCAATGTGCCTACCATCACCATAATACTAATAATACCACAGGCCGGGTGGTATTAGTACGATGGGCGATGGGAGCATCGTCAACGAGGGTCTGGCCTCAAGTATTGTGGGAAAAAGCCTGCAACTCCCTTGGCATATTGCCTGTCATATGCCCTCTATGTGCGCCAGTAGCTCTGTAGAAGTACTGTGAAGGTATTAAAAGCCCATCAGATGCCCAAGAAAAAGGAACTAACCAGGTGGCTAATCGGTGTCCGCGCTTTGCTACGGTTTCTGTAGCATGAAATGACTATAGATGCATGCTAGTCTATCACAGGGTTACCCCCAGCATTTCTGTGAAATTTACCTAACGGTGACTGGTACCCATTTATACACCTGAGTGAAGAGAGACAATGTGGAGTAAAGTTTCCTATCTATCAAGGACAAAAGCCATTTATACACCTGGGTGGAGAGAGACAATATGGAGTAAAGTATCTTGTCCAAGGACACAACCCATTTATACACCTTGGTGAGAAAGACAATATGGAGTAAAGTTTCTTGTCTAAAGGACACAACCCATGTATACACCTGGGTGGAGAGAGACAATGTGGAGTGAAGTTGCTTATCAAAGGAACCAACACGACGCTAGAGACCAGTATTGAACAAACGACTTTCCGCTCACTACCACTATTCCCGAGCCTCAAAATATATACATCTCCACAGTAGTACAACGTACTTCTATCTAAAATAGAATGGTAAGTGATGTATAAAGAAACACGTAAGAAACCACAACAAATATAAGTGACTACTGCATAAATTTATTTACAGAAACTATTTAGAAAAATAGCCAATTTAAATGCATTTATACCATGCCATAGAAAATACAACCAATCAGAATACAGGAAAGCCGTTGTTCGACCGTATTACACCCAACTTCCCATCGTGCGCTGCGCGTATGTCACATTGATGGTGCTTCCTACTGTATTTTCTATATAACAAATCACTTAATTACTGATCCCTCGGGAAACAGTGAATTTGTTTCCCGAGGGATCTCGATGTTTTCCTCGACTTCGTCTCGGCTTCGTCTCGGCTTCGTCTCGGGAAACATCGAGATTCTCGGAAAACAAGATTCACTGTTTTACTCGGGACCAATCATTAAGTGTTCGATGTCACCCAATTTTTTGCCATGATAAGAAAAGCAGTTTTTTACTTATAGTTTCTAGACCTTTTTATTTACCTCGATCAACGCGTGTAGGTTCACGTTATGCGCTGTCCAAGTATTAAACGTTGCCGGTGAAAGTGGCCCACAAAAGGCATTAGAAGTTTTGAAGAAGAAGTAGAAGCCCCTAATTGACCCTAGTTTTGTTTCTTTCACGATTTCATATCATGGGCAATTCAGGTAAGATTTCATTGCTCATATTTTGAAAACGGGATAAACACAAGCGGGCCAAAATAGGTTAGTTTGCATACCAACGGTTTATTTACCTTAAGTTATCCGTTTTAGGATTTTACGTTTTTTTTGGTCATGAAAAATCCATATGATACGAGATCACAAATCCAATTTCGGATTCTCTAAAAAAAAAACGTTGCCTGAGAGTCAGCTAATATGCGAGCCGGAGCCATTTTTTGCGAGCCTCGAGCCTCTTCTTGCAAGCCACCGTTTTTCGCCATTATTTATCTTTACATTTTCTTTCATTTTACATTTTTAACAGGAATTTTCGGAGCTCGCAGGAAGAGGCTGGAGGCTCGGAAAAAATGTTTGGACTCACAGGCTCACACCAGGCCTGGGCTCACACATCAGCCACCCCCAAACCCCACCCACCCACCCACGTGGTGAGACCGTTCTTAGCCATTTCGTGAATATGGAAGGCACGCCTACCACTACTACATTCGTGGTTAACATTCGTGGGTAAAAAGCTAACAAAAAAGATACGCTGCCAGCAGTGTTGAAATTTTATGCAGATGATTCGATAATTTTGTTACTCTTTTTCCATATCATTTTGATGCACCCAACCTCGTCGACCTCGTTCCTCAGGACACTCTTCAAACTTTTATAGCAGGTTCTCAAACTCATTAATAATTCATGACGAGAACACAAAGGAAATCACTACCGTGAAGGAGGTTTTGAAATCGTTTCTTAATTTGCATAGATTTTGGCGATTTTATTCCTTCGTTTTCTCCGCATTTAACGATCAGTTTGAGAAGCTATATCAAACACTCGAAACAGTGTTTCATCAGATTTCCAAACACCTTGAAGTGGTTTAAAAAAACTCGGCTGCGCCTCGTTTTTCCAATCCACTTCTCGGTGTTTGGAAATCTGATGAAACACTGTTCCTCGTGTTTGATATATTACTTCTTTTATAAGGCCATAGGAGCGTGCTAGCTGACTCTCTTCTCGGAAACCTTTATACATGTATCATCAGTTTTTTGGAATGATTTTTCTAAATAATCCTCGCAACAGGAGGGGACCATGAAACTTTCATAAACCCACAAACTGCAGTGACAAACATGACAATAAAACGCATGTTGGAAAACAAAATATTAACTTGACGTTTCGTATGTTACAACATACATCCTCAGAAGTGACCGTTTAGAATACAAGTAACAACAAGTAACAGACTGAGGAATCCGATCATCACAGTTCCCAAAAAAGAAACGATCTTAGTTTTACCTTATTTAGGGGTACAAAGTAAAATTGTTACCAAACAGCTTAAGACCTGCATTAATAAATTTTATGGCTGCATTGATCTTAGGGCGATTTTCCAAAACGCTCATCGCATTAAGTCCTTTTTTCCCTACAAAGATAGGTTCAACCGTTCCCAAATGTCAAAAGTTGTGTATAAGGCTAGTTGTTGGGATTGTCAGGATTTCTACATTGGAAAAACGAAACGAAGATTGCATGACAGAAAAACTGAACATTTTAAAGGGATCACAAGTACTTGTCATGCATCTGCTATCGCAGACCACATCACATCAACTGGTCACAACTTCAAATGGGACCACTTTGAGATATTGGCAAAAGGTCGGTCTGATACTCACTGTAGATTAAGGAGACTCTACTTATTCAGGAACTCAGACCTACCCTTAACGATAATGTCAGCAGCGAAAAGCTAATTCTTTATTAGTTTGCATCTTTTATATGCAAATTTTTCTCATCTTATGTTATTGCTGTTGTTAATTAGTTAATGACTTATTATTCATTTAAATTTAGTTGTTACTTGTATTCTAAACGGTCACTTCTGAGGATGTATGTTGTAACATACGAAACGTCAAGTTAATATTTTCAAAAACACAATTTCCTTGCCACGCATCATATGCTCGTTGGCACTCTATCGGTAGATTTTCCAACTTGTTCTAGATGATGGTTTTATGATTTTTCGCTTTGTTCCCAGTAGCGGATAGCTGCAGATGATCACCAGGCTCACGAACAGTGTCAAGAGTCAAGATGGTGGATTTGAGTGCTATAAATGGACAACGAGGAGAAACTAGCTTGTCGTGTGGAAATGGACAGAAAATATCCCTATGACCCAAAATAGAAATCTTTCTGCTAAGTCTGGATGAATTCAATGAAAGTTGAAGTTGAAGTTCTTCAAGATCAGAGTCAACCTCGTTCCCAGGGTCTCTCTTCCTCCAACCCCGGGGGCGGGAAGAAGAGAGACCCTGGGAACGAGGTTGGATCAGAGCTGGACACAGGTCTGTTTTCGCACAGGACAACCAACGTCATTTTGGTTTCCAGACATAACGGAAGTCACGCTCTCGACAACCATATTAGGTAAGTGATTGTTCTTCGGGTTCCGCCGGTGATTCTGTGCCGTGATTGGCTGTTTTTCGTTAGCCGTGCCTGTATACAAAACGCGAACATACAGGACGAGGAAAGACGCAAATTTGCAGACCAAAATTGAGAATATTTTCTCAATTCATGAGCGTCTTTTTCACTGATTATGGAAGAAAAGGTGGACAAGAAAAGCCCTGTGAAGTAAGCAAGCTTTTGGTTGTCTATCTGAGGCGAATTTTCATGGTAAACAGACTTTGCGTTTGCAGATGTAACAAATTGAATTTAGCTTTATGTTCAAGGTTTCTACATCGTCAAAACACTGTCTCTCTTACTATCTTAGGTTAATTGTAAAACACTTTACTTTGTAAGAGATGGAATACAATAGAAAGTGGAAATCTACCTTTGAAATATTCGATCGCAAAATCGATCCCGTCTTAACGAATATAAAGTGGTTCGAATTTGGCGAATCGATTCTCCAAAGAAACTTGAGATTTTTCAAGTCTTGAGCCATTATTTTTCATTTTCACAGGATACGCAAAGTGTTACGACCAAGCATGGATGAAAATTACTGGGACTGCAGTGTTTGCACCTACAGAAACGGTGCTGAAGCTTTTAAATGCGCGATGTGTGATGTAAGAAAGGGCACTTCTACAAGGTACGCGTGGCACTGCCTCCATTTGTTTGCGCTTTGTAATTATAACGTCTTTGAAAACGGAAAAATGCTTTTCATAGCCTTGCATTTCACGTCTAGTTTAACGTATCGTTAAATGTCTACCGTGGATCATAAAGTTATCATCATCAAATGGTTTAATACTTTTATTGAGGTAGAATAAAGGCGAAGCAATTTGATCTGAGTTCTATATGACAGTTTATAAACCATGTGCATTGAACACGCCGGTCTGCATGATCTCGCATCTAATAAATTCAAAACATATGCTCGTGGGTGAATCTTGGGATGTTTGTGGTAAAAATCAAAAGCCGTTGCTGACAAATGTGTATATTTCTATGACTAAGTCATTTCCTCTTGTATACTCAGATCATTTCGTATGTTTACAGCTGTAAAGCATGTACAGTGTACAATTTTCTCTCCCCCTCCCCCCTCAGATCAGACTGTCTGGAGGCCCAGACTATATATCTCAACATAACAAAAATAGGGTAGGAATTAAATTATGTTGTTCGTAAGAAATGATTTACCCTATTTTCCATAAGGATAATATCGTTGTGAAAACAAGTGCGTAATACACCTGTACCAACTTGAAATGTTAATTCATCAATCTCAACATTTAAGGATGCAAAGGCCTGAGTCAACATATTCAAAAATTAAAATTCTCTTCAACAAGCTTGCATTTTTTAAAAAATAACCAAAATGTATGTTGTGTTGTATTTTATATTGTAAAATTGAACCTTAATAATGTTTATTAATGCACCAGGAGGGATTAACCTTGTGTACCGTCAAACCTCTATTAAGCAGTCACCTTCTATAAAGCGGTCACTTAACAAATCCCCAGAATTGAATCGCTCCCCATACTTACTGTAAACTTGACCTCTTTTGCTCTTGCTTCGAAAGGTACTGTACCAGCCAGCAATGAAATAAAGTACTCACAGATAATACCTGCGTACACTTTTTATTTTTCCATCTTTTCATTTATTTTCTTACGATCACGACTACATAGGTGGAACGAAATTGCATATTTTTTTAACAACTTGTTGAATTTTCAAAACCTCCAAGCGGTTACAGGCGGTAATAAGTGCTGCTTCAAGCGGTAAATTTTACCAGTTACCGCCTGATAAGGAGAACAATGAAATTGGCACATGCGCCCTCGTGACAGTGCCCCTTTGAAAACTTTCATTGGCTTTTGAGACTTGTCTTCTCCTCAGGATTTTCTAATAACCTTCCTTGGAGGAGATATGGATATGTTCTAGAAATGCAGTTCCAGAAAATATCCATACTCCCCCCACGGAAGGTTTTTTGTTTAGCACCCCCACCCCCCCAGGAAATTCCAGTTTAGCTTCATACTTTGCTTCTAAAATATTGGCTGTTAAGACCCCCCTCCCCCTAGGAATTTCCAATGACCTTCCATGGGGTGGGTATGGATTTTTTCTGGAACTACACAATCACACAATGATTTTCCTAGTAGTACTTAAGAAATAATAACCTTTTTAAGCAGGGTGGCCCATTCAGTTCGAGGGCTGTTATCCAGAAGGGTCCTGCATCTAAAAATATGTTTTATGAAATATTAAAAAAAAACATTACATAAGTCATAAAAATAATATCCTGGTGACTTGTGGTTTGATCTCTGGCCTGATTTGTTGTGTCACAATATAATTAACATGTCAAAAAACAAATTGAAGTGGTCATGTTTTTTTAATCCCATTGTAAATGCAATACAGGATTGGAAATGGCACTTGCTATTTCGGCAAGTGACCTTGAGAAACGTACCAAAACATTGTACAATTTGTACTCGCCAAATAAAATTTGACAACCACCTGGGCAAGTGGCTTAGTGCTATTATTCATCTATGTAATTAAGTGACATACAACTTTATATTAAAATAACCCAGTATAAATATTTGAGTGGGTTGGAAAAACTTTAAAGGTTTTATCTCTTCATGTCTTTAACTGTCTTGCATTGTTTGCTGTGAATTTACAGGAAACCAAAACTTAATTCTCAGTTAGTCGCACAACAAGTGGCACAGCAGTTTGTCACATCACCACCACCATTAAAGAAGGTGATGACAAAAAAACCTTTCAAAAAGTTAAGGTAAGGATACATTTTTCTTCCATAGATTTCTAAAAATAGCACTGCATTACTTTTAGAAATCTAGAGCAGCCCTAAAAATTAAAGAGCTGCCACTTTTGGGTAGCAGCTTAACTTTCAGGGGACTGTACTTTAAACTGCTAATTAAAGCCTGGTTTTCATTTGTTGGGAAAATCCCAGACGATCGGGATTTTGCTGTTTCCCAACTGTCCCAGATTTGGCCAACTTATCAAAATACTCAATCACAGACATCCCCAATCTGGGATGGTTGAGGACAAATTGGGAAAACCAGGAGCGATTCTATTTTCCCTCGCATCCCAGATTTCTGCGATAGTGATTTTTCTGACATATCTGCAAAATCTGGGACGATTGTGAACAGCAAAATTCCCAATCATTTGGGATTTTCCCAACATATTAAAACCAGGCTTAAAAAATATGTGAACACTCTATTTCAAGACACTTTTTGAACAAGGCAAAATACAACCACAATAGTTACATGTTTTGACTAAAAATATCATAGTCGATACAAGAAAAATAATAATTTGTAATAATGAGAAAGTAAATGGTGGGCATTATTTTTCAGGATTTTAAAATTTTTACTAAACAAGGTTGCCTCTGAGATTTTCATAGTCTACTGTTGAATGTAATACAGTTCTCAAATCTTACTCAACTTTTGATTTGTCAAGATGGTGTGGCTGGGTGGCAAGGGTGCAGGACTTGTAACCTGGACGACCCAGGTTCAAGTCCCATCTCGCACCACCCACTATCTGATGTTGTTCATAGAAGTCGGGGCTTGAAAAAAGTTCTGTCCACTCGTCATCTCGGACAAGTAGATTTTCCTGTGGGGCATTAGTCAGCCATCCGCTGACTAGAAAATGATTAAAAAAAAAACAATAAAGTTAACTATATGGCAGGTATGTTACTACCCAGCTAAGGGCAAGCCAAATTTGAGAATTGCTTGTCCAAAGGGCAAGCTGGAATCAGTTTTTAAGCCCCTGAAAGTGCCATGTTAATTTTTCTGTTAAGCTTGTTATTACTGCCGACTGGCCAGTGCTTCCTGAAAGTTGGAATGTTGTTTTTTTGATGATCATTTCTTATCAATAGCGCATAAACACTGTTCAACATTACATTTCTCCCTGCAATACCAATGATAATTAAGCATACCAGACAGACTGCGAGAATTAGTTAAATGATCAGCAAAGGTGAACTGCCTTGATATTGATATCGACTTCTCCCAAATAGTACTTTAAGGCAACCAGTAGGGAGAATTTGTCAGTTTTCAGTGGGACTTAATTAATTCAGGTTTGTCCCCTTTGTTTGCAGGCCGAAACTAAAAAATGTGGACAGAAGCAGTGCACAGCACATGGCCGTCACAGTAGGAAATATTACCGTCATAATAACAGATTATAAACTTTTAAAACCGGAGAATTCACCGTCAGTGACGCCAGAAAGGAATTCCCCTGGACCTAATTCAGAAGACAACACAGATCCCGGTCCATTACTTGGGACAGAACATACAAGTAATGGTGTGAACAATCAGGAAGATAGTTCATGACATTAAAAAATCAGTTGTTACTAATATTAGGAACATTTTGAAATTTTCGATGTGTTGCAGGGCTGTGCAATAGCAGTGCCAGGGTGTCCTAGGCAACTCACTTTTGTCTTTGTCTGTAACAACTCTTCAGGCACATCCTTGTGTTGTTTGGGCACAAGCAGTGCTTTTCAGATATGCTGGCAGCCAGAGATTTATCTCCTTACACAACACACAGTGCTGATCATGTCCTTACCTAAACAAACAGTTTAGTTTTCTGCTGCTGTCAACCATAGAAGTAGATCAACAAGTTACAGTGAATTCTCTCCAAGCCAGACATCGTCAGTCCAGCCTTAGCAAGATGTCCACCTTACATGGGTGTCTGTGAACTCTCTCCAAGCTGGACACCCTTGAGGACCAGTTCTAGATGCCCACCTTAGCGAGATGTCCACCTTACATGGGTGTCTGTGAACTCTCCCCAAGTTGGACACCCTTCAGGACCAGTTCTAGATGCCCACCTTACATGGGTGTCTGAACTCTCTCCAAGCCAGACACCCTTGAGGACCAGTTCTAGCTGCCCTCCAAAGAGGTGTCCGCCTATTTTATGGAGAGTTAAGTTACAGACAATTAAGTGAAATTTAGCCGAACCCAACCAACCACTTAATTATGTCCGGCTTAGAGAGGTGTCTGCCTTAGAGGTATCTGCCATAGAGAGGTGTCCGCCTGTTTTATGGAGAGTTTAGTTACAGACAATTAAGTGAAATTTAGCCGAACCCAACCAATCAGTGATGTCTGGCTTAGAGAGATGTCCATCTTGGAGAGGTATCTGCCATAGGGAGGTATCCCCCACTTTAAGAGAGTAGACTGTAATCCCACAAATGGATGACCTTTTTGACTTGTTGGATAAACTTTGTCGTGTTTGGAGGTATGGTGATCAAAATGACGAGTAGTTTGCACATCAGACTTTCAACCTCGTGAATGTTGGAGGTTCAATTTCTGTGGGCTACTTGGTTTGGAAATTAACCCTCTCTCACCTTGTGTCAATTATGGAGACGTCTTGTAATTCTCACTTTGTCTGTCAACAAAATCTTACAGTGTGACCATTCAAATGAAACCTCTTCAGCAGTACTTTTGCATGGTACCATTTGTTCTAACTTTTGAGTCTGTTGATGAAATCCTATGGTGTGACCATTCAAATGAAACCTCTTTGGCAGTACTTTTGCGTGGTACCATTTGTTTTTCAATATTTTACAATGAAATTTGGGATTTTTGTTAACCCTTCAACATGTGAAATATTGAAAAACAAATGGTACCATGCAAAAGTACTGCCAAAGAGGTTTCATTTGAACGGTCACACCATAGGATTTTGTCCACAGACTCAAAAGTTAGAACTACATTACAAGTCTCCATAATTGACTCTGGGAGTGAAAGGGTTATTAAGGCTTCACCTATTTTCCTAAGATGAGACACTGCATAAAATTCAACTGTTGGTAGAACTTTGTGTGGGGACACCCATTTAAAGGCTAATTTAGATGGCACAACTTAATTGCCTACATCTGTCGCATGCAACCTGCTTATGCCATACATATGACACAAATCGCGTTGTCTAAATCAGCCTACAACTATTGTCGCATGCAACACAAAACAAGTTGTAGGATTTTGAAACATGTTTTAAAACCCTACGACAATCGTAACCACATACAATGTTATATGATGCATGTCATATACAATTTTCGCCTGATGCAAGCAGCATGCGCTACAAAAAAATCACATACAAGAAAGTTGTGCTGTGTAAATTGGCCTTATAATTTTAATGTGACAGGGACATTTTTGGGAAATTTTGAAAAGAATCCCTTACAGTTCTGATATCGTGGCTTTGACAACAATTTATTTTTATCCCCTAGGGTACTTTAGAAAAACATTTTAACCCTCAGACGTACAGGGAAGGGGGGGGGGGGGGGATGACCATTGCGCAAAGTTTGGTGCGAATCAGTGCATGTTTCTCACCTTTTTTGAAAAGATATAAGATGCTTCAAAAAGCTGCAAAATGTTTAATTATAACATATTTTACAACTCTAGCAAAAAAAAATTCAATTTCTGCACTTTTTCACTAAAATAATAATTATTTGAATTTTGAGTTACCGGTACTTTGAATGACAACACATTTACCCATAATATTTACCTTTCCTTGTAGAGCACATCACAGGCTATTTATTAAAAGTAAAACCTTTCAAAATATTAAAACACAGCTAAAACATGGGGGTCGCAAATCTCCCCACCCGCCCCTGTAGTTTGCTTGTACGCTTGAGGGTTGACAAGTATTTTAACATCTTTTATTGGAAACAGGCAGTTGCATCAAGAAAGTTGTACTTTGAAAGCAATGACATGGGTTTTTTTCCCTTTTGACTGCAAAACTTGTTCTAGTGGCTGGAGGGTTAAAGTCAAACAAAACTGCATTTTTAGATTGCAAAAAGATACGAGTATCCCAATCTGTTTTATACAATGACTTTGGGAGTATCCATTCTATTTCTGATCGAAAACTCTGGGCATTTCAGCAAACAAAGATAAAAGAAAATGGATTGTTCCCTGGTTGAGCGGCTGCAAATTAGTAATTACTAATTAAAGACAAATGAAGGGGTGAGTGGAATAAAGCCCTAAGTGACTTGTGATCAACTCCTAGATTCTCCTTCCAGTTTGTCTTGTATATACTCATGTAACAAAGGGAGAATTTGGTTTCAGATCAGGAGTCACTGAAGTCAGATAAATAACACTGGAGTCACTTCCAGTTTGGGATAAGGTCCTAAGTGACTCGTGATCTATAGCCAAATTCTCCTTTTGTTATATGAGCAAATACAAGACAAACTGGAAGGAGAAGCTAGCAGTTGATCAGAATTCACTTAGGGCTTTATTCCACTCACCCCTTCAAATAAGGTTAAAATTTCTTTTTTTATAAATAATTTTCTAATAAGATATTTTAAGTTCATTCATATAATAGTTACAAAATAACTAGTTTAGACATCATCAGCAAGTGATTTGAGTGTAAATGTAGCCTGCGAGAGCAGTAATTTGTTGGCGCTCTGGCAGGTAAAACAAGAGCTGAAACAAATGGCTGCCCTTGCTTCTTGGTGATATTTTTCATTTTCATTCCAAGTTCACAACATGCTCATCTTTGATGGGTAAAAAATGTGTTTTTACTGTAAATACCTTGTGAGATATTCATTCTACTTATAATAACTGCTACTTGTATACTTGCAAAGTAATGAAAACATCGCGACAAAGCACATACATACAGTGCCATATTGTGTTATTCTGACTACCTTGTAGATTTCTATGATTTTGTGTGTTAACCAGCAAAGCTTAATTATTTTGTGATTTGTACTAATGTTACCGTGAAATTCCATTAAAGTAACGACCCTCATTACTGTCAGAATTAACACCCTTTGGGGCTCACTATGTTTGGGGGATTATTTTCAGGGAACAAAAACTATTAAAATTATTAAAGATGGTGCAAGCTCTTTTTCCAATGAATTAAAAAGACAAAAATTCGCAACAATAATATTGTTAGTAAAGAAGTATTTTTCGTTTGTCTCACGATGTAGTCACTTCCGATGTGGATCGTGACGTTTCGACTGCATACTGCTAGTCTTCTTCAGGCGATGGGGTCGACTGGTTACGCGTCACCTTGTTGTTGAAAAATGAAACAAAATTTGTTTGCCAAGATTCATGTTACTGCCACATGGGTGGGCTCCACTCATCTAGATTGTGTTGCGTATAATTAAAAAAATAATTAAAAACACTTGGTATGGTTACTTTCAGGGGACTCACTACTTTCGGGAATTATTAGCAGCCATAAAGTTTTGACATTTCTTTTGGGGGGTCGCTACCTTCAGGGGGGGGGGGGGGGTCATTACTTTTGGAACTTCACAGTAATACCATTCCAGAAATATTGTTAGTGCTCCTTGTTAGTCCATGCAGTTGCACTGTAAAGATACAAATAATTAAGCATTAGTCAAGCATAAACCTTTGTCATGACACAAGACTGTTAATGTTAGGTTTCTTGAAGTATAGTGAGCATATTTATTGCTACAAGATGAATCTAACTTTATGGTCTCAAAAAATCTCTGTGTTTTTGTCAGTAATACTTTTTATCAAATAGTATAAAGTCATCCTTACCAAGTAACTAATGTTTTATGTCAAACTTCAATGTACCAGTATTTTGCTGTTTCACAGAATTTTTTCTGTAGCAGCTTTTGTTAATTCATGTTTTTATGTTGAAAATAATAAAATTAATATCAGTTGAAATAATCTGAATTCTTGTTGTTGCCCATTGCTTATAACATACCAAAGTGCGATGTCACAAGAACTTAAATTTGTGAAATTATGGGATTTGATTAGATTGACGAAAAATGCCCGCTTGTCAAAAATCAGCACCCTAGTGCAATTTGGGGTGTGTGTTATTGGCACTTTTAATGCTCTGTCGACTATACAAACCCTTCTAATTTTGCCTCAGTTCCAAACCTTTGGAACTGAGGCGTATTTTGTCATTTTTCGTCATGCCCTTTCCAAATATCTAATCAAATGTCAAGTTTCACAAATTTATTTTCTGTGATGTCATTACTTCGGTATTCTCTTCACCCAGTTAAACTAGGCTATTTAAGATTTTTGGGGGCAATCAACATCTAATTTCTCCTATAATATCAATACATTGTCAAGCAAACGGGTGGTGAGAATAAAGAAAATCATCAACTTGGGGATATTGTCTTGATGTACATTGTACCACCAAATTCTAGTGATCAACATCTAATTTCTCCTTACAATATCAATACATTGTCAAGCAGACAGGTGATGAGAAAAAAGAAAATAATCAGTTACTATGTTGATGAAGGAACAAACTTTCAATTCCTCAACTATGGTAAATGTATCTCAGTGAGTAGGGAGAACTTATATTTGAACTAAATATAGCAGTCAACATAATCAATAAAGATCAGAGAGTACCAAACTAATAGGCCATTTCTGAGTTGCTTTTTGTCTCGTTATCAAAGCGAGGCTTGGTGCACAACCTTTCATGTGAAAATTAGTTTTATTTACATGTGAATGAAAACTAATTTTCATATGAAAGGTTGTGCACCAAGCCTCGCATTGATAACAAGACAAAAAGCAACTCGGAAATGGTCTATTCCACACTATCCACTGCACTTCATTCAAGGCAGAGAAAAGTTGCATTTGGTGGATGTCAATCAAAATGTCAAGAAAAGCCATTAAAGTTATTTTTTAATTTAATTCTGACTTGTTTGCCGGCCAACAGAACCAAACAATCAAAATTGTACCTAATAAAAGAAAGTCACACTATCACATTCAGTTGATTTCCAAGCCAGTTTAAACTAAAAAGGTATTGCTTATAGTTACCATTGGTTAAAATAACAGGTTTGAATTTCGCTTACATCACGTGATAATTCACAAACTCAGTGACCCATGAATGGTTGGCAGAACATAAAGTCATTTTACCCACTCTTTTTATTACTTTCTTTGTTTACTTTATACTATATATGGTAACAAGAACAGAGTATTAGTACAGGTAATCATACGGTTTCTCGTTCAATTTGGGATTAATTTGCGCGAGAAGCGGCTCATGCAATTTTGAGCTTTTTGAAAAACTCACAAGTGCAAATTAATCCCAAATTGAATGAGAAAACCGTATGATTACTTATTAATAATTATACATGAAAAAAATTGCATCCATTTTTGTTTGGAATTTTTTTTTTTTTTTTGGGGGGGGGGGGGGGAATTTTTTTTTTCCTTTTTTTTGGCAAAAAAAAAAAGAAAACAATTTTTTTTTTCGATTTGTAATTTGCACTGGTGTTACACTTGAACTGCACTGCTCTTAGCTAATCAGAATCGAATATTTTTTTCATGTATATTATTACCGACATAAACTCAGAATGTTTGTAGAAAACATTTTGTGGAAGCAACCAGTAACCATGTCTATATACTAGGATAAATTATATACAAACAAATAATGTATTTTTTCAGTATGTTTATGAACAATATATATATTGTGCTGTAGATAAAGCCCCATTCTTTCTTGGCATTTATATCATATCTTTTTCTTTGCATTCCTTTCTTGCTCTTCTCAAGCCCCTCCTGTCACTAACAATATTGTACAATCCAACTAATGAAATATTTCATTGATAATTATTTTATAGATAGGTGTTACACAGCCTTCTACTGCCACAATACAATTTGATTACTACTTCTCTTGATACTACAACACAGAAATTTGCAATTATCTAGGACAGTAAAATATTTATTCAAATTCAAAATCACTTAACCCTTCAACTCCCAAGAGTGCCAAAATTAAAGAAAATTTTTAAATTCCATTTTGTAAAATATTGAAAGACAAATGGTACCATGCAAAAGTACTGCTGAAGAGGTTTCACTTGAATGGTCACACCATAGGATTTCATCAACAGACTCAAAAGTTAGAACAAATGGTTCCATGCAAAACTGCAAACTGCTGAAGAGGTTTCATTTGAATGGTCACACCATAGGATTTCATCTGCAGACTAAAAAGTTAGAACAAATGGTACCATGCAAAAGTACTGCCAAAGAGGTTTCATTTGAATGGTCACATCATAGGATTTCGTTGACAGACTCAAAAGTTAGAACTGCATTATATGTCTTCAAAATGACTCTGGGAGTGAAAGGGTTAATGTACTAACTCTCCCCCTCCCCCTCCCCCCCCCGTATTCAAACCTCAAGACACTGCAACTGAGCACTACTTTCCTGATGTGTTGTTTCATTTAACAACACAACTTTCCCGCAAATGTTTTTTTTTTTCTTGGCTCAGAACAATTTTGACTTGATTCTTTTGCTTCTAACAGATGAATGACTTGGTTGAAACTCCTCATCACTGTCGCTTGATAGAGTGTCTTTATCGGCATTAGCATCTGTAGCTTTCCCAACTTTTATAACAGGGCTGAAATTAAAAATAAAAGACAAAAATTTGATGGACTCAACAGTTGTATAAATATAACCATGGTTACCACCGAGATCATTTGGAGTCATTTTTCAAAATTCCCTGATATTTCCCGACAGAAGGTAAATTTTCCTGACAAAAAAGTGTAGTCAGTCAAAGTAGCTGCCTCAAACCACCCCTTATAACCATCCCAACTGCTCATCTATTTATTTAAAATAAATCTTCATTGAATCACATTTCATGTACATTAAACTAATCTTTCATTAAGGCAAATTGGATCGAGTTTATTTGAACTCTTGCGAGCTTCCATTTCCTGCCAAATCTCATGAATAATTATTTACAATTGTTCAACCAATCACACTGTTGTGTCTAAGTGCAGGAATTATCACCAAGAAATGTTTCTCTCACCCTTACAACCTGTCACGACCCTGATAACATAACTTCAATAAATGGTGTGAACCTCAGGGAGCTACAGTACAAATGTCTGTCCAGTATTCATTCATAATCATGGTTTTTTAAACAGTTTAAAATGTCTTTCAAATTTTACAAAATTTGCTTAACCCTTTAATGGCCATGTTTCTTCGAATTTCATTCTCTCCATGGCCAAATATTGTATTTGCCAAATAGCTTATGGTGACTAAAGTTCACTTTGGCCACTTATGGGTAAGGCGACTATAGCTGCCTGTGGCTGCAAAACAGTTAAAGAACAGCTCAAAATTAGATTAATCTTCAAACTTCAGTACAACTCTCGTTCACACAATCATACCAGGCAAACTAATAAAAATTATAATTGTACAAACCAGATTTACCTTTCTGGGATAATATTTGGATCTCTGGAATCTTCATCTTTACAGACCTAATAGAGCAGAAAATTAAAAGCTTAAGAAAGCAAGTTCAAGATAGTGGAAAGGAACATGATAGAAGCAAACAAAAGCCAAGGAGACTGTGAAAGGAAAGCATTAGGGTGCTTCTCCCAGCCCTGTGTCATGTAACACAATGTCGAAAGTGCTCCCATTTTCTCAAATTCTAGTTGTGTTTTATAACATCATAATACATTCACTGGTTTAACGGGGGGGGGGGGGGGGGGGGGGCAACTCTAAGAAGGCCTGTTTCATTAGAAACACAAAACTATTCCTGGAGTCTGCAGATTTTGTCAGGAATTGGGAAACTCGGAACATTTTGGGGGAAAACATGAGATAATGTAGTTAAGTTTGAAATTTTTGTGAGAATGTCTCGGAAAAAACGGGAAAATATTTTCGGGACAACTTTCATTTAGGTACATGTTGTGGTTCAAATTTTTCTTTGGTTTAAAATTTTTTAAACCAGTTCAATTTTAGTTTTCCTTTGTCTTAGACTCATTATCATATTCTGAGACAAAGATCAAAGATCAAACTGGTTTAAAAAATTTTAAACCAAAGAAAAATTTGAACCACAACATACACATAGTATTGCTCAAACAGCATTTCTTAGAGTTGTCACCCCACATGGTTTTGCCTACTTTATTTTGTTAAATACATTATAACTACCCAATCATCATTCTCTAATCCCAGTGAAGGAGTAAACTCGTCATCTTCGTCAGGCAATGAAGCAAGGCTTGGAGACGATGGAGGTTCAGGAATAACAGATGAACTCTTGCACTTATCGCGTGTTGATAAGTCTTTGTTACTTCCCATTAATAATGAGTGGTGCATTTCAGTATCTGCATCTGATGTCTCTTTGTCTCCTTCACTGTGCTTTATATCATGACTTTTATTATTTTCAGATTGTGCTAAATCTTCTCCTGGTTCATTCTGTTTTAGATCCAGGGTTTCACCAACTGGAAAAAAAATCAAACTGACATTTAAACCATTTCTTGAAGGGACACTGTCCTGCCAAAATAGCAAAATTTTTGCGTAGCTTATTTCCACGTTATATCGCCAAATGCCACCAAATATACAACTTAGTTGGATAAAAAGATTCTATAGAGCAAAACAAAAGCAGTAGTTTAGAGATAAAGTGCAGGATTGCAAAGATTGAAGTGGATTACAGTTCATCAAATTTCATTTATTGACAGGCGGTCAAGAAATCAAACTTTCCATTCTTGTGAAATTTTGAGTTTTCCAGCTGTTTATTTTGATATTTCTTTGCTTCTATCACTTTTGGCGATGGTTTTTTTCCAATTTCAAGATAATAAATTAAGCTTGAAGCAAGCTCCTGGCCATAATCATGAAAACATGATATTTCAGCCGGGACAGTGCCCCTTTAAGGACACCTCCATAATAAGCAGAGGATAGGAGGTATTAACATCCTGTTTCCCACATTTGACACCCCTATTTCCCAACATTTTTTTGCCGACTTCCAGGGTTGTCCACAACTTTTCAAGTAGCTGGCAAAAATTTCTAAGTAGCCGGAGAGCACCAGTAAAGAAACAAATAATTTGTCTTTAAAAAAATATATTTATCACAAAAGTAGCCGGCACAAACGACTGAAGTAGCCGGTTAATTCTGCCAGCTGCTGGCTGTTAGGGACAACCCTGCGACTTCCTCATCATATTTGCTATTTCAAATTATTCACGGATTTCCGTACTTCTTCATTTTCTCACTGCTTTATATATACAGTTTTTCTCTGCCTCTCCCCCTCCTTTTGTCTAAGTTTCTATCCCCTTTTTAACCAGGTTTCTAATAGTGGTGTAATGATTAATCAAATTTTCGATTAATCGCGATTATGACCATTTGGTTCAATTCACGATTCTTTGCTTCCACGTTTCGATTTTGGTTCTATTTTTGCATACCTTTTCCGGGTGCCCTCATTGAGTTATTATATTGTGAAATCAGAATTCAGAACTCTTTATAATCTGCGTTTTTGATTGACGAGCAGAGGCGTTTGCAGTTCGTGCACCATTTTGTGTTGCCTGGTAAAAATGCTGTCCTTCTACCACCCTATAAGGCAAACCATGTGTGACATGTTCATTGTCACATTCTCAAACATGGCGATGAACGACCATATACCAAGCAATCGTGAATCCGCCTGCATCTTTTAGATCAGCTGTAATATTATGGTTTTCTGGCTAAAGACGGTACAACAGATAAGTCTAAAACTATTTTCATAATCGAATCGAAATATTCGAAATCGAAAGGCAATAATCGAAATTGAATCGAATCGCAAGGAATCTGAATCGTTACACCCCTAGTTTCTAATTTGTTATCCGTGACACCATCTGTAGCACTGAAACAAGAAGTTCAGAGCCCCTTTGCTGTCCCTCAGACTCAGTATAAATAATTTGCCAGTGCCCATTCTGACATCTAAATAGAAAAAAATCACTGGAGAGAGAAAGGCAACACCTGGACTCCCCCAACCCACCGTTCAACCCCTCACCCCAGCCCACCTCAACCAAAAAAGGTCTCCGGTACCAGAATGATTCACTTCAAAAACTGCCTTAAAATGTTTATTTTCAACTCACTGCTAACCTAAAGTCTTTGTTGTAGTTTTCTTTCTTTTGCCTCGACGTCTATTTTGTATGTCAGCGATTAACTTGTTAAATTCCTGGTCGTGTTCATCCACTGAAAGACCAATTTAAATCTATTTCAAAAACAAATATCACATGACCTCAATGAAAGATTCCAGCAATAAACCCTTGCTTGCTCACACCATATCTGTAATATCTGGAAGTTTCTAAGTACAAAGTCCTTGATTCATATCGTCTGGTTCCCAACTTTTCAATAGATTCTGTGGATGACTTCCTTAAGTGTGACCATTCAACTAAAAGCTACTAAACCATGCTTTCCTGTGGTTCTGTTTGTTACGCTGTACAAGGCTCCAACTTTTGAGTCTGTGGATGAAATCCTAAAGTGTGACCATTCAAATGAAAGCTACTGAGCAGTACTTTCCTGTGGTACTGTTTATTATGTTGTGCACGTTGGTTCTAACTTTTGAGTCTGTGGATGAAATCCTAGAGTCTGACCATTCAAATGAAAGCTATTGAGCAGTACTTTCCTGTGGTACTGTTTATTATACTGTACAAGGTGGTTCTAACTTTTGAGTCTGTGGATGAAATCCTAAAGTGTAACCATTCAAATGAAAGCTATTGAGCGGTACTTTCCTGTGGTTGTAATCATTATGCTGTACAAGGTGGTTCTAACTATGAGTCTGTACACTGAGAAAATCCTAAAATATGCCCATTCAAATGAAAGCTATTGAACAGTACTTTCTTGTAGTAACTTACAGTATTTTTGACGCGTTTTATCCTTATCTTCTTCACTTTGGTTTTTCTCAAAACGAAGACCCTGTTGAAACAAATGCTGATAATAAATACTGCAGATGTGTTGCCTTAAAAAAGAAACAACATACCAACACCAAATAGTATTCAATGATCTACACATTTTAGCTTAAACAGTTTCTCCCAACTAGTAATAGGGGAAATATATGGAGACCACTAAGGAGAATTAGTAGATTGAGAAGTACATACAGATGTTGAGGCTTCAGTAAGTGAGGAAGCTTCCTTGGCCCTCGTCTTCTCTGCTTTTTCAACTTCTTTAGCGATTTGCACAGCTACAAAGAAAGGTGAATTACTGTTACTAATTTTATTCATAATGCTTTTTATCATAAAAATCGTGACTGCCTGGGAAATTATTTCCTGGTACTAAGGGTAGTCACAGCCAGGGCTCATTACATCCTGTTCTAATATGTCCCAACTGGAGATGGGACCACAATTTAGTGCTTGGTGGTAGTGAAAGTCTAACCATTTGTAGATGTCACAGTAAAGTTAGCATCTGTCACAAACAAGCTACCAGTGGCCAACTGGGCCGGAGCTACTCCCCCTGGATGGGATGCTAGTCCATTGCAGGGCTACCCCCAGCATGTTGTCGCCGGTACCCATTTATTTTATACACCTCGGTAGAGAGAGACAATGTGGATTAAAGTTTGTTGTCTTACAGAAAATAACACGACAGTCAAGTCCAGGCCTCGGACCACCAACCTCTAGATCTGACATCCAATGTGCTAACCACTCAACCACTGACCACTGAACCTCTATTTATCACTTGACTTGGTCAGTTATTTATTACTATAAAGATCCTGAGTGTCCCATCAGGCTTCAATCCTGTGACCTCCTGCACTGCAGACTGGCTTAAACACGAAGACGCACAAAAAAGGAGTAGCCCCGCCCCTGTTTCAGCTCGAGTGAGCTAATTTTCATTGTTATTATTCTGAAATTAGCACCATAAAAGTTCGAAATTCTCAAAGGAATTCCTAGGATACAAACCTCAACAAATTCGTCCATTGTGTTGAAAATGTTATGGGGTTTGCCAAAAGCAACTAGTACAAACAAAGGCAAGTAATCCACACAGACAGATCGCTCAAAAGCTGTCTTTATTCTCTACAGATTTTCACACAGGTTCGTACACGACAGTGGTTGATTGACAAAAATGATCCTGACGTAGCTAAGGTACTTTAATTCCTTTTATAGCGCGTCTTCGTGTTTAACCTACCAACTCACTGAGATAATCAGGAGGCAGACTAACCACCGGCATCTAGACCATTGTCGGTAAAATTTATAACAAGTTAATCGCACGGTAGATACAGTGGATGGCATACCGGTCTTTGGCTTTGTTGAATCACACTGTGCATTGTACAGCATCACAAAATCTTGATGTCTTCTAACAAGGCACTGAAACCACGAAAAAGGCATACTCAATGCTGGTAAGGCCCAGACGCATAATGCAACATTACGCACAATGTTGGAATTGTTTTCTTTGCCTTTGCAATTAGTCACTAGGCTTAGTCTCAAAACGAAAATGTGGAGCAAACATAATATGGCTGTTAAATCAATGCAAGGTTATACCGCCAGCATTATACATGGAGCAGGGCAAGAAACTTAAAATTTTGCAGCACCCACCATTTGTGCAAGTGACTTTTAGAACTGTCCCAAAAACATGTCCAATTTGCATTCATCCAAGAAGATTTGGCATTCGCCTGGGTAGGTGCTAATTTCCTTCCCTATTATACAGTGTAGTCGTAAGGACCTATTTATACACCTGGATGAAGAGACAATGAGGAGCAATGTTTCTTGTCTATAACAGCATGATAACAGAGAACAGGTAGGTTCAACCACTGACCCCTGGGGTGGGTACTCCCTATAATGGGCTATACAGGGATGATCCATATTCTGAAAGGCTTAGGGGTACCTTTCTGAGGCTGGAGGCATATAGAAGGGTAGGGATTTCACAAGTTAAAGTATAGATTGAAAAGGGTTAGGAAAACTGCCATTTAGGTTGCACATAATGGCTAATTCGTCTACAGCATGTATTAAAGCATTTTAATGTTTATACTGAAGTGAAGTGAGTAAACATTGCTCAAATATTAGTCAAAAATGCTTCTTTTGTTTTTCATTTGTCATTAAAACATGTATCAGGTATCTAAGTCAACTAGGTATATGAATGGGTCCGGGGGGGGACTCCCATATAAAAACGATGGTGGTGCTTGTCGTACCTTTTAGGGGTCGCATTTTGTAGATTGGTACTGCTTAGGGTGCTAAAATCTAAAATGACCACCGTTAGAATTATCGCGGTACCTTTTAGGGTATGAGCCGAAAAAATATAACAGAAATATGACATGTGTTGTTTTAGAATTAGTACCTCTTAGGGGTAAACATCATTTTGAGCCACGCCCATCAAACGAGATTCTGGTACCTTTTAGGGTGTTTTTCAAAAATTTCCGACGAGCACCCCATCATTTTTATAGGGGAGTCCCCCCCCAAGGAATGGGTTACCTTTTCTGTCAAAAACGGAATATAAAAGGGTATAGGTTTTGACCTCAGGCGGAGCATCCCCTTCAAACTTTAGGTTGAATGTCCAACAAACTGGTTTTTCAACTATTTGTGGGTAGGTATTATTTAAATTGTTAATATTTGTTATTTAATAAAGTGTTGTTGTTATTGTTGTTGTTGTTACTAACCACTAAACCATCACATCTCAACATATTATATAAATATTTGATACTAAAATTTTGAATAATATGAAGTTGATACTCACTGCTTTATCTCCCTTGGTTGATAAATTCCACTCTTTTAGTCTCTGTCGCAATTCTTTCTCTGGCATAACACTATACACAAGTTTTGGAAGAGGTTTTCTCTTCTGCACTGTTTGGCTGAAAATAGAATAATTATTACAAAAAAATGCTGACACCCACTCCTTTCCATTTAATCATTTATTTTATACTGCACAGTTTCAGTAAAAATATTCCTTCCAGAGCCAATGAAACCTATAATGTGATTCTATAGTTTGGATGAAATCCTAAAGTGTGACCATTCAAATGAAAGCTACTTAGCAGTACTTTGCTGTGGTGCTGTTTATTATGCTGTACAAGGTGGTTCTTACTTTTGAGTCTGTGGATGAAATCCTAAAGTGCGACCATTCAAATGAAAGCTACTGAGCAGTACTTTCCTGTGGTACTGTTTATTATGCTGTACAAGGTGGTTCTAACTTTTGAGTCTGCAGATGAAATCCTAAAGTGTAACCATTCAAATAAAAGCTACTGAGTAGTACCGGTACTTTCCTGTGGTGCTGTTTATTATGCTGTACAAGGTGGTTCTAACTTTTGAGTCTGTGGATGAAATCCTAAAGTGTGACCATTCAAATGAAAGCTACTGAGCAGTACTTTCCTGTGGTGCTGTTTATTATGTTGTACAAGGTGGTTCTAACTTTCCTAAAGTGTGACCATTCAAATGAAAGCTACTGAGCAGTACTTTCCTTTGGTGCTGTTTATTATGCTGTACAAGGTGGTTCTAACTTTTGCGTCTGTGGATGAAATCCTAAAGTGTGACCATTCAAATGAAAGCTATTGAGCAGTACTTCCTGTGGTACTGTTTATTATGCTGTACAAGGTGGTTCTAACTTTTGAGTCTGTGGATGAAATCCTAAAGTGTGACCATTCAAATGAAAGCTACTGAGCAGTACTTTCCTGTGGTACTGTTTATTGTGGTGTATAAGTAAGTCTGTAAATAAAACTATTGAGTGAAACTTCCTGTAACACTGTTAATTTTTCATTTTTTTTACTCTTAGTGAAAATTTGAGAACATTGATTGCATTTGCACTTTTATAGAGCTTAAGGGTCAAACTTACATAAGAGCATTGGAGCCTTTTATTGTCAAGCTGGATGAACTACAAGTCGCCTTTGAAGAACATGGTTCTTGTTCCATTGTACCAGACAGTGAATCATCACTTGAAACAGCGTCACATTCTTTAGATTCTAAACTGGGTGGATGTTTCCTTTTCACTGATGTACTACATATACTCTTGGATTCTCTGGACGTCTTTCTGCTTAAAAAAAAAAACAGTTTTAAAATTAGATTTAAAACGGTTACCGTAGGCTATTGAGTGTGACAGTCCAGATTAGACGGCCATATTTTCATTCGGTGTATGTTTAACATTTTTTTATCCATTTAGTATTGAAATTTTTATTGCACCTTTTTATTGTATCACTGTAATTATTTTAACTATTATCACTGAAAAACTCTGAAAGGGAAGTGTCAAACAAAGTATTGTATTATATGAAGAGACAAGCAGTATCCATGCCCCCTTTACACCCCCATTCAAAATGTGGTGGGTGTGGCCACGACTCAAAGTGCCAACATTCAAGTAAAAAAAACCAACACATCGATTAACCTTTTGACCACTTCACCTCCACGTTGCACTTAACAGGGAATAACCAGCAAAGATAAACGCATTATTTTATTTGTACACACCTTCGCAGAGAACTTTTCTTTTCTGTTCTCGTGAGACATGAGTCAAGATGTGAATTGATTCTTCTGTGGGGAATCATGTCACCACAAACTGGGCACTCGGCTGAAAAAAGAATTCCACAAAAATTCCAGCAATTACATGAAATTATAAATTGTTTAAAGGGTTGATGCCCTATTATGAAAGGAAATCAAGTTTAAAAAAAAATAAAATTGAGGGACTACAAGAACAAACATCCTTGAACAGATGATGTTCATGAGCCAATGATAACGATGATGAAGATGGCAATGACCATGAAGCTGATGGTCATAATGGTAATGTTATAATTTGATAAAGATAATAATGATGATGATGATGATGATGATGATGATGATGAGAACGAAGCTGATGGCAATGAAGATATCAATAAAAATGCTGATGATTGATAATGACACAGTCAAGAAATAGCACTATGGATGAATGCTCATTAAGTAATGCTTCACATAAGAACTATAGTAAACTTCATTGTTCTGCGGCATTGGCTCTTTCCCACATAGAATATCTTTGATTTTAAGAATAGAGGAGGGGCTGATGGTTCATAATTATATTTCATTATAAAAATACAGAAAATCCATTTGCGTCAAATATATTTTAGGAAATGTTCGTGCTTAACCAATCGGAATAACAGAAGACAATAGCTACTAATTTTGCTTCTTTCATGAAGTTCCCCAAATACAATATCTTTTAAAAATTGCATGTTGTGTGATTGGGTCTCAAAATACTTGAAACCTTAAAAAAAGTAGACTTTATGCACCTTGAACCTTAACTTTTTAGCGGTTTTTGAGTCTAGGCCAATGAGATCACTAGTTGTAACAATGAAAATAGTTGACATTCCATCGTGCATTGCCGTTCAGCACCATCCTTCTTACACGGATCATTACTTAAACAATAGAAACACGACTGACAGACATTGTCATGGTAACCACTCACCAAAATCTGCATCTGCTGGTTGCTGTGTTCCTTGTTTTTCAGATGTGTCTTCTTCCACAGCCATTGGGTGCCTCTCAGAAGTCATTTGTTCTTCCTGACTTTCCTCTGTTTCAATGAGGACAATTTCTGGAGTTGATCCACTGCAAGATTCTTCTGCCCCATAGTTCGTAGTTGCTTCCTCTGGGTTGGAAATGAGCTCCTTCCCTTCATCAAGTTTTTGTCTCTTTGTATCTGGACTTGAAGACTTGGAGCTCTTTTGAGGTCTTGCATGAACCTATAAAATGAAATTGTTTTAATATTTTGACAAATGAGCTGACACCCCTGGGTAACTAAAGAATAACAAGGGTTTTTTTTTCTTCCAGTGCAGTGGGATGGGGGAGGGGGACAGGGAAGTCTTAACTCTCCACATCTGCAACCCAGCCCTTTCCTTCAATGTATTATTTTATTCCAATTAATTTTTTCCCGCTTCTCAAAAATGTCATTTGTCTTCCGGCTCCTATTCTATTTTCTTGGTTTCTCCCAGTCCACATTCCCCTTTCTCCCAGTTCTTGCACAATCTCTCCCAGTTCCCACCCCTCTTTCTTCCAGTTCCCACACTCTCCCCCACCCCTGGTACTCACCCATTTTCTCCCAGTTCTCACCCCCTCCTCTCCAAGTTCTCACCCCCTCTTCTCCAAGTTCTCACCCCCTTTTCTCCCCGTTCCCACCCGTCTTTCTCCCAGTAAACATTCTTTTCTACATTTCCAATCCCATTTCTCCCAGTTTTCACTCCATTTCCCACAAGCCCCACCCCCTTTTCCCCAATTCCCACCTCCATATCTCCTGAGCACCTGTCCCATGTCCTGTCTACAATGTACCTTTCTGCGTTTTGTGCTGGTTAAACTGCTTTTATTTTTCACTTCATCTCCGTCTTTGGCAGCAACAGCAGCAGGGTGAGATGTCGTAGTGCTACCACTTCTCACTAACTCTAACAATTTTGTCCTGAAACAAGTCATAGCAATAGAATGATAGGTGTGGAGAGGAACAAACTCAGAATTTTTTTTTTCTGAGTTCCAGATGGGATTTGAACCCACAATCTTCCGTATGGTTAGATCTTCACTTGGCTCGGATGACCACGTAGAAATGGCGGTCCCGTCTCCCATGGGGACGTAAAAGAACCACTGAGGACGTAACAAACCCTGGCTGTGACCACCCTCAGTGTCACTTGTTCATGGGTGGGGTGGGTCTGATTGATTGTGAAGCGCATTTGAATATGTATATAGAATTTGCGCTATACAAATGCATAAATTTATTTATTTATTTATTTATGCTAGTTGGATGCTATCGTATCGTATCATATCATACATAATAAAGAAAAATTTATCAGACACATTCAATGAAAATAAAAGATACAATCTGTTAAAACAGCATTCTCCAGTCACAAATAAAAAAGGATCTCCCTACCTAAAATTTGTAGGAATACTATTCAAACATCCAATAATCACATATCAAAAATCTTAGATATAAATGACTGAAATTTTGAACAGTAACAGCAAAAAGTGATTCAAGAATGTCATTAAAACAGAAGAGTAAAAGACGGTGTACCTGACTTTAATGAAATTTTTCACCAATTCATCTAATACTCTGTTACTTTTAAGACTTGGAGGATTCACTTTCTGTAAATGAAAAAAATGTATAGAACTTTATGGTAAAGTGGCCATACATAAATTTACATTACATCAGTGACCAACTTTAACAGAACGTGTAGTTCTATTAAAAATCCATACCAACCCCATGGAAGGGCAGCGGAAATTCCTGGGGGGGGGGGGTTGACTTAAAAGCCGACATTTTAGAAGCAAAGTATGAAGTTAAACTGGAATTTTCTGGGGGGGGACCGGGGTGCTAAACAAAAAACCTTCCGTGGGGGGAATATGGATATTTGCTGGAACTGCACAATAAATCAATGACTTACTAGAGAACACGTTGGACACTGTGTTTCATAGCTCAGAGATCTTCTGATACATAATGAACAATCTGAAAAATAGGTTATGAATAGCATCTAATTTAGCATTATTGAATGGCTGATTGACTAAAGGACAACTGTCTGAGTGACTGTATGGATGAGTGTAGGAAGTAAGGAAAGATGTACTGTCTGCCTGTGTAACTGAATGACCCACAGGACTGACGGACGGAATGAAGATGATGATGGACTGAGACTGACTGACCATGCACCCAGTTTTCCAGTAGCAGAGCACTTCAATTCTAATGGACACTCTGCAGATGACATGCAGATTTATTATTTTTTTATTATTTTATTTATTTTGCCACACACAATGAATTACAAGAATAAAAAAAAAACATTAATAAATAGGTTAATTAATATTAAATTTAAAATTTATACATAACTTGGGAGGAGTGACTGTGGCGGGGAAAATCTCCAAGAAGCCGAGCTTATGAGGAATAGAGATTTCCCCCCACGGGCAATTTAAATACTAGGCGGCATTTTAAGAAATATTAGATATTACCAGAAACCCATAAGTGGGTTGAAATGTGCAACTGTCTCTTGTACGCTTCGAAACAAGCTTCCGATTATTCAATTTGCTAAGAAGTTGTTACCGCCATATTTGGAAAATCAAGATAAAAATATTAACCAATCAATTCGCCAGAACAACTTGCTTACAATGTCGAGGGACTGAGGGGTTTCCAAATATGGTAGTTAGCAAAAATTGAATATTCGGAAGCTGCCAATGCGCGTTACACGTTTCAACCCACTTATGGGTTTCTGATATTACATTTGTAAAACATATTTTTGTCAAACTGCTATAAATTATTGAACTCACAATTATGAGAGCAATCGGGAACTATCAAAGCGACATCGAAGTATTCGTAGCAAATAGAGCATCTAAGTAAATTGTCGATCGTCTGAAAAAATGAGAATTAGAGTTAAAAAGAAACATAAAATTTTAGAGAAAAAAAATCGATCGGTATTAAGCTTAAATAATTCCAGCAGTGAGTATTAGGTTAAACTTACCCTCATTTCTGGTAAAGATTCTGGCCAATCCGACGGACTCCATTCAGCCAATTTAGCTGATGATGATTTCGAATCCACAAATGACAACATATTCACAACAAGTTGCAAGTTCACAACGGAAAACGACAAGATATCAGCGAAATTCACCTCCAAATGGCGGCCATATTGGAAACAACAAAATTGGCGGGAGAATAATCCATCTTCCTATTGGTTGAAATCAACTTTGACCATCATGCCACGCAGTCTCTGTTACGTTTCTTTCAATTCTTTTCATTGGTTATAATTATTAGCCAATCAAAATTCGCGATAAAACGTACTTGCAATTATTGCGTCACGATTGCTAAAACGTGCGTGAGACAAGATGGAGGAGTACGCCAGAGAACCTTGGTAATATTTTATGATTTTAGCTGCTAAAATGCTCTGGTTTTTCCTATAATGGCGATATTTTAGAGCCGTAGTATCCATTTTTTGTTGGACTATTTTTTTTACCCTATACGTATTTCTTACATTCGTAATTGCGATGTTTCAAAGCTGTAGCACAAACTCCTTCCTGTTCGAAAATATTTTTTGCAGCCCTTACAGAATTGTCGATGATTGCGGCGGTGCTTTCGCGATGGGAGCGATAGGTGGAGGAATCTTTTCTTTTATGAAAGGATGGAGAAATTCGCCGAAAGTAAGTGTACATTAGTTACATTTTCGTGGCTTTTAGAATAATTATTTGCACCGGTGAAATATAATTAAGCTTTTAATTATGTACCAGGCGATAGTGTGCATGTGGTTGAACTGGATTTAATCATAAATGCCAGTTCAGCTACATACATGTGGTCATGTGAAGTTGAGTTTAGACCCTTAGGCAAAGTCACTGTGTTCCCCATAAAAAGATTATTGAGGGGCTCCCTTGGGGCATGCCTGTCACCCACCCTTCCACTGCACGAAAAATCATCTTTACAACATCCCTGTGACATATTTTAAAGGTGGCAAAGGTCGTCGTTGCGAAATCTTTTATGTGGGTGTCAAAGGTGGCAAAGGCTGTCTTCATGTCAACAGTAGTGCACTTTTGACGCTTATCAAAGGTATAGTAAAGGTGCTATCAAATTTTGCTTTGACTTGTACAAAGATACCTTTGATTCGCCTGTGACGCACATCAAATGTCTAGTACTTTTGACTTGCTTTAAAATTGTGCCCAAAGCAACATCAAAGGAACTGTTATCTTTGGTTTTGGTTTTACGAAATTCAAATGAAAACCACTCTATATGTTAAGCCCCCTCCCAATTCTCTCAATCTCTGACTCAAACCTGGCAACAATGGGGGGTGATGATCCTGTGGGATCTTGATGTGCCCCAGAGGTTATGCTTCGAGGTATATGTGAAGCCAATACCAAAGATATGCCATGATCTTGAAGTATTGTACTGACGACAGCGAGGAAGACAAAGATCCATGCCAAATCCATACCGTTTCCTGTTTTGCTAAGACCTGATGGCAGTGTTTAAAAGTAACGACAAGACAATTTATTGGCCACAATAATTTTGTCTGATAAATACTGTCATTTGTTGCAGGGGTCAAAAGTAGTTGTATTTAAAACATCGATCAATAGTAATTATGAGGGCGAGTGGCTGTGTGATGTTCAACTATGTGATAAATGATGGCTTATTCTGCAGGGTTCAAGACTATTTGGCAGTATAGCTGCGGTCAAAACAAGAGCTCCTGTGCTTGGAGGTGAGTGATTGTGTATTGCTACCTGGTCTCTGTTGTCCTTTAGTCATTTTTCCACATTGTAAATCCTGTAATCACAAAAACAAGTTTGATGAGACCAGAGCAAGTGAATGAGCCAAGGGGAAACTCGGTCAATCGCTGATTGTGTGATTTGCCCGCCCGCTCAGCTATCCAGAGAGGCACTGAAAGCAGTCTTATTTTAAAGACAGTTGACCATACTCTGATTGTGGGCAAGAAATGTTTCTTATGTTAACTGTTAATCATAGGTAATTTTGCTGTGTGGGGAGGATTATTTTCTACGTTTGACTGCTGTCTGATGGGAATACGAGGTAAAGAGGATCCTTGGAATTCAATAGGAAGTGGCGCTATCACAGGAGCAGTGTTGGCCGCAAGAGGTAACATCTTCACCATACTTTGTTGGGACATAAGGCTGCAATGAACTTTTCCACCATGGTTTATCTTTGGCTGCAATGCCTCACCCATGAGAACACCTTTCTAGCTCAGACATCACTGTCTGTGGCCACCAACATTTACATGTTCCAGGTGAAATCCATCTGAGAGTGAATCTTTCTTTTTATCACATATTGATATCACAAGGACAGGGTTGGAAACTAATTGTGACAGTGCTTGCAATTTGGGCAAGTGGCTTACAGCAACTACACCAACAAATGTACAATAATTTTATTATTACTCAACTAGGATTTAACACTCACCTGGGCAAGTGCCAATTTCCATCCGTGTAAGGAGAAAATACATGCTAATCACTCAGCGTCTCGTTGTTTGCAGGGGGACCCTCGGCAGCTGTTAGGTCAGCAGCAGTTGGAGCTATCTTATTGGCGTTAATCGAGGGAATTGGAATTTGCATCACAAGAATGACTGCTGAACAGTTTAAACCAGGTGAAACTTTTTAATCTCAAGTCTGCATTATGATGCAATTAAAAATGATAAATATTAATAGTTTGCCATGAGTCTCTCATAGCTCAGTAGTAAGAGCATCCGACCGGTGTGCAGTAGGTCGTAGGTTTGAATCTTGTCAGGGATTCAGATTTTTTTTCTCTGTCCAATGCTCGTGACATGATAAACATTACATCTTTCTCAATCATTTTTATTTTTTTGGAAATAGCCTATTCCAAGAGTAACAGCACATCAACATAATGCCAAACTAACAAACTTTGGTTCTGTTCTTGTGTTTAAGTGATGCCGCAACCCCCAGATCCTGCCCAGCTACCACCCAAACCATTCAACCCAACGCCGCAATCAACACAAGGATCAGAATTTGACTATCAGCCACAGTTTCAATAACATAAACAACTCCACATACGCAACCACTTACTGTTGAATGGATTTTATTGATGCCATTTAAACCACATTACATTCACAAGTCCGTCAGTTGTGCTTCTGAACACGAGTTTTACAAAACAAGGAGGATTTGGTTTACGTTTGCATCAAGTTATTTGACCAAGAAGGCTGGACAGAACATATTCTGCTTCTGCTGAAAGACATGTGTTTGGGGAAATTGTATGTTGAAAAGACTGACAACAACAGTGGTTTATTCTGAGGGTGGCAGAGCACTGTTGCAAGTTATGGGTGATATTTACATTTGATACGACAAAGTAAATGAATATAAAAAGTGTAATTTATGATTTATAACCTGCAAAAGGTTGTCAATATTGTACTCTGCTGTACATTTTTAGTTACAAGTTTCTTTGGTTAGCAACACTAGGTCATAAATTATCATATATTTTTTTTCAAGCTGTTAGTCAATAATATTATTTGCAATGGTACCGGACTTTAGACCATTGCATTATCTGCCAATTTCATTCATATGAGGTCCTGTGATGGGCATGGGGCCCGGGCAATGTTGCAGCTCTTGTAAAGTCTCACACCATTGGTTCGATACCCTTCGAGAGAACAATACAGTAAACAACAGGAACAATGGCTCCTAAAAACAGAAGCAGCCGCAGCACCATAAACAATAGAGCTGCTACACTACTGCGCACAGGAGAGTAGCCTTTAGAACAAGGGGCCTCTTGTCTGTTCACAAGAATCTGCAATGCCACAAGGGCCGAAAAAATGGGCTCCTTCCTTGTTGGCAGAAAGTTAGAGCCCAAAGGGCTCAAAAATGTTTTGGCCCCTGCCTCCAAAGCAGGTCTGGTTCAACTGCTGAGACCAGCATCATTAAAAGGGACTTAGGCCAGTAATTTCTTGGTGTTTAAGCACACAACAGCAAACCAACAATTATTTTTTAAAAGGAATTATGATTGTGTAATGTTAATTTTTGATTGTTAGTGACCATTGTGCTAATTTAATTAAATATATTAAGCAATTTAACAGTACAGAAAAGAATAAAGAAAATGTTTGCAAGTATCACAGTTTCTATCTACTGTCTACTTTACATAGATCTACAACTACAATCACCATCTTTGTTTAAGTTCCAGGCCAGGTTGTTCAAAGCACGATTACCGTCAATTTTGAATCCAGCTAAGTAACTGAACAATTGAAAATTTTCCAAATTTTTGTTTTTGCTCTTCAGTTTCAACATTAACTTGTCTTCACTGCTAGCTACAAATGACCTTTTGAAAACATTTTTTTAACAGAGAAATGACATTCTCATTAACTTTTAATCTGGGATTAACGTTAATCAGCTTTTGAACAACCGGGCCCTGCTTTCTAATCTTCAACTACAGAATGATATGCATCTGATATGTTATTCACATCGAGCATGTCTAAATTGAAGGGGTGAGTGGAATAAAGCCCTAAGTGACTTGTGATCAACTGCTAGGTTCTCCTTCCAGTTTGTCTTGTATATGCTCATATAACAAAAGGAGAATTTGGCTATAGATCAGAAGTCAATTAGGCCTTATTCCAATCTGAAATAAGGCCTTCAGTGACTGCTGATCTGAAACCAAATTCTCCCTTTGTTACATCAGCATATACAAGACAAACTGGAAGGAGAATCTAGCAATTGATCACAAGTCACTTAGGGCTTTATTCCACTCACCCCTTCAATTATATTCAAACTGCACTTTTAATGCAGTTATTTATCTTGTTTTTATTATAACTTTCCCAGTTGACTTTCTCTGCATTACAAACTTGAACGCTTCATTTGCCTGAAAAGAAAACAAGTGAAAATGTTTTAAACTTGAATAAAACAACACAGCCACTCAAATATTTAGCATATACATTTATTTGTATGGTATAAATTTATTAAAATGTATGTAAAATTAATGTACATTTATGCAGGCTATAGAAATAATTTAAAGTGCCTATCACCCCTAGAAAGTTATTTTCAGAATCAACTCTATGTACATTGAATAGTTGAATGGTAAAATATTTCTTGTTTTGAACGTCGTGTTAGTGAGTTATAGAGATTTGAATTTACAAAATGCTAATTAGATGGCGTCAACCCGGGAATCATTTATTATACAACTACTTGTTTACACCTCCAAGTAATATTTTTAAAGAAAAAATTGACTATCCACAGTTTATTTATCAAATTGATTATCCTCAAGCTGTAAACTGCGCATTGTAAATTGGCGTAGAAATAATGGCAAATTCCCCGGTTGACGTCATCTAATTAGCATTTTGTAAATTCAAACCTCTATAACTCACAAACGCAACGTTCAAAACAATAAATATTATACAATTCAACTATTCAATGTACATAGAGTTGATTCTGAAAAATTAATAACTTTCTAGGGGTGATAGGCACTTTAAAACTTGTCAGTTCGATCAAAATTTTAAATTTCATATTTTTTGCACTTTCAAAGGGACATAACGTATCAAGTAACCTGTCCAAACCATTTTTCAATCTATTCATGGGGAAACTTTTTTTTTTTGGGCCGTAATTTTTGCATTTGCATGGCCGCCATTAAATTTGCATGTTCCTAAAGTTCGAATAGACAGCCAGCAAGTGACTGGAACTTTAAGAACACGCAAGTTTAATGGTGGCCGTGCAAATGGGAAAGGTACAGCAAAAAAAAAAAAAAACATTTTCCCTTGATCGGATTGTAAAACAGTTCGCAAAGATCACTAAATACACTATTTCCTTCCCAAAAAGGCACAAAAATGAAATTTAAAAATATGATAACATAAGAGGGAGTTTGGGCAAATTCATACTTGCTTGTGTTTTGGTGAGCTGATCTGAAAAGATACTCTGCTTGAGTACGTTACCTGATTTAAATCAAACTCTCCAGAAATGTGGGGTCCTCTCAGCTTGCCCTGTTCCAGCAATTCTAGTGATTTATCCACTGAATCTTTCAGTAACATTGGGTTATGCTTCATGTGTGCACCCTAAAAGAACCACAGCCAAAATGATATCAGCTCCTTTATCCGGTGACTACCCTACATAGAAGTTGTTTGCTTTGCAAGAGTGGGGAAGGTGTGTGAAGGCATGGGGCTTGAAAATACCCTTTTCCAAGGAACCCTTCAACAACTATTGCAGAGAAAGACACTTTAAGGTATCTGGAAATATAGTCCAAAATTTAAATGTTGGTTATTACTTACCCAAAATAAACCAGCTGTGAAGAAAAAGAGAGAAAGAATAAATGAATTTAGCATGTAGAAGTGCTTACAGGATAACAAAATTCATCTGAAACATAAATAATACTTACCAGCAGAGCAGTTTTTCACCAACAGAATATTAGCTGGAATCTGCAAAATGTTTGAGTTTAAAATTAACAATGGTCATTTTTGTTCAGAACATGAATCAATTTTCCCTTATTACTTTTTTTCATTTTTTCTCCAACTACTGCAGAACTTTGTGACAGCTCTATACATGTGGGTTAAAGAGGCTCCCATTTGTAATAGGTCAAAATTAATTAACAAAAAAATGCAAATTTATGTAAATATAGGCATGGTGGTCTAGTGGTTAGTGTGTCAGACTTTCAACCTGAAGGTTGGTGGTTCGAGCCTGGTCTCTGCCGTTGTGTTGTTTCCTTAGACAAGAAACTTTACTCCACACTGTCTCTCTCCACCCAGGTGTATAAATGGGCACCGGCGACAAATGTGGGGGTAACTTTGTGATGGACTAGCATCCCATCCAGGGGGGAGTAGTAATCAGAGTTCAAAATAAAATCATAGCTTTATAAGCCTGAATTTTTAGGCTTTTTTTTGTCTAGGCTCATTTTTTCACGGCTGTCAATAATGAATGAGCACATACCCTCAGCAGTCAACAACACGATTTTTGTTTTCACTTTTTGTGATTTGTGTGTAGGCCACTTATAATCTGTTCAAAGCTTTTTTTAGTAGCGCCACCCCGGTTGTTATGAGAACCCTGAATTGTTAACGTTACAGGCTACCATTGCAGCGACTTTGATTTCAGTTGGCCGATCCAAGCATGACATGAATTTTCTCTTTCTTTGGTGAAAAGTCGGCAGCAAGTGTGGTCAAAGTGCAGCAGCCGGTTGCTATTTTGAACCCTGGTAATACTCTCAGTCACTTCATGCTGCAGAAACTGGGTTGAGCTTTGGCAGTTGTGAGCCATAAGGCTTGTGAAGACTTACCTATATGTAAAGATATGCAAATTTAATTCAATAATTTTTTTTGTGTTTTTTTTTTTATGTTTATTGTTGATGTCTTTTTGCATCTCTTTTGGAAACTTTGAGACATTATGATTATTTTAGAAGACAAAGTTTTTCTGCTTTTATGCGAAGTACACGCATCTTGATTGGTGCATTTTTACAAGCACGCGCATTTTGATTGGAACATTTTCACAAGCATGCACAATGGTTAATTTCAATTTGACGAATTGTACTGCCATGCAAGCAGAAATAAAGAGGGATCACAGTTTTTTTGTTTGAAGGCTAGTTGTTGTTTTTTGTTGTGGGACTTTTTACGAAATTTGAGAATACCGTTTTCGGTCGGAAACATTGCAACTTACACTCATCCCTGTGATTTTTGGGTGTAACAAGAATGCATTGTTCATACACTGTACCTGTGGTATCTCTCCTGAAGCAAATCCAACAGGTAGAATAACTCCGCTCCATGCAATACTTGAATAAAAAAAAAAAACAGAAGAAGAATAAGGGTTTAGTTTCTATAGCAACTGTGATGCAGTGTCAGTGGGGGAGTTAAACACAAAAATTCGGTTTTATCAACTGAGATGATAAGGTAAATAAGGGGTGAGTGGAATAAAGCCCTAAGTGACTTCTGATCAACTGCTAGATTCTCCTTCCAGTTTGTATTGTATATACTCATGTAACAAAGGGAGAATTTGGCTATAGAACTGGAGTCACTTAGGGCCTTATTCCAAACATTATGTGGAATATCAGGCCCTAAGTGAGTCCTGATCTGAAGCCAAATTCTTCCTTTGTTACATGAGCATATACAATACAAACTGGAAGGAGAATCTAGCAGTTGATCAGAAGTCACTTAGGGCTTTATTCCACTCACCGCTTGGCCACTGTAAAGAGATTCAAAAGCTCATGTTTTGAGCCCTAGCCATAGTTTGTCTCAGCAAGTGCATTGTAACAGGGGGTGACAACTCCAAGAAGGACTGTTTCAAGAGAAAAACAAAATTATTCCAGGAATTGATTACGTTGTTAAAATTTCGGGAAGTTTGAAATTGTTGCGAGAATGTCTCCGAAAAAGATATTCCAAATTTTCGGGACAACTTTCAGTTACACACAGTATTGTTCAAACAGCGTTTGTTAGAGTTGTTATCCCCCCTCGTTGTACACGTGTGTGGTTTACAGTGTTCTCATTAAGTGCCGGCAACTGGCTAAACAAACCTGAATGAACAGTGAACGTTGTGCAAAGCTTACTTACACAAAAAACGAATGAATAGACAGGTTTCAGTTGAGGGTTTTTATGAAAAATGTCTTGCCAAAAATGCATGGAATGGCAATTCTGAGCCTCTAGATTTTCAAATTTTCCTGGGGAATGGGGCCGCCTATTATTATATGTCAACTGTGAGTTTATATACTGAATGGTGTAGCTATGTTATTGATGGGGATTAAGGGACAACATGAGTTTTTGGCAGAAGAAAGTAGCTTAGATCTGACAAAGAAAGATGTTACCTTTTTAGACATTCGTCAAACACCTTTCCTCCAACAGCTTCCATTATTACATTAGCTCCTTTTCCTCCGGTGAATTCTTTGACCTAAAACAAAGCATGAAACAGGTTTGCTCATTTGTTGTAAAATTATAAAACTGTTAAAAGTTGGAGTCAGTGGCACATCCAGTTTGAGGGGGGTGGGGTTACTCTGTATATTTTGAGGTTGGGGGTGTGCTGCTGGGACTCTGAAATCCTTACCCTATACTAGACCATGTTCAGCTGATTTTGCAACCCCATACTAGACAAGAAAATGAAAGTCCCTTAACCCTATCACAGACTTGCTATTTTAAGCATATTTGAGCCATTATGTAGAATCATAGTGATTTTACTGGAAAACCATCTGTCAACAATGTTGCCACAATGATCTTACTCTTCTGAGTTTCAATTCCTATTCTAGACTTAATTCTTCATACCCTATCCCAGACTAAACTGCATGAAAACCATACCCTTTACATATAGCGTATATATGAAAATGCCCTCCTTGCTTCCCGGGTGGAAGATCCAGGGAAGGGACCCAGGGGTCTTCCCCCGGTAATAGAGTCTAAATCTGTCACCATGAGTCCATTTTTAAAAGCCTCTGTACCTCTCTAACCTCTCCAATAGACTAGTTGTCCATTATCTTCTTTTTGAATTAAAATCACTTGTTATAATATTATTTATCTGTGAGTTCTTGAAAACAATCACCTCTTCCAAGCAACCACGTTTCTTCAATCAATGCAGTCATAACTACCTAGTACACAAACTATCCTTTACTATCTATGCAAACTACCCACCACTGTCTTAGACTCAAGTCTTAAAATTGGAGCATTGTGAAGTGACAGATCTAGGAGAGGGGCCTATGACCATGGGGTTTGATGCCCCCACTCCTCACCCCCCCCCCCCCCCCCCCCCCCATGTCCACTATTTTGCAAAGGAAATAAGACTTAAAATACCCCCAAAGACCCCTCCCAACCCTCCCCCTTATGAGTCTGGATCTGCGACTGTTCAGCAACATAAGCCCTGGACACTCAGAAGGTCTTAAAGGGACACTGTCCTGGCTGATATATCATGTTTACATGACTATGGCCAGGAGCTTGCTGTAAGCTTACTCTATTATCTTAAAGGGACACTGTCCTGGCTGATATATCGTGTTTTCATGATTATGGCCAGGAGCTGCTTTAAACTTGCTTCATAATCTTGAAATAGGAAGAAAAAACCGCCAAAATAGATAAAAGCAAAGAAATGTTTACCAAAGAGATAAAATAACGGCTAAAAGAGGGAAAATTCCACAAGAATGGCAAGTTTGATTTCTTGACCACCTGTCAATAAATCAAATTTTATGAACTGTAATCCACTTCAATCCTTGCAATCCTGCACTTTATCTCCAAACTACTGCTTTTGTTTTGCTCTATAGAATCTTTTTATCCAATTAAGTTGTATATTTGGTGGCATTTGGCGATATAACATGGAAATAAGCTAAGCCAAATTTTGCTATTTCAGCGGGACAGTGTCTGTTTAAGATACATGTAACTGAGCAAGGAGGCACTGCCTTTGCTGTGAGATCTTCATGCTGTCTGAACAACATTTTCAGTTGAAACACAAATACCAGACTGATTTACCTTGTCTTTAATACCCTCAGTATTGTAATCAATTGTTGCTGATGCTCCCATGGATTTCACAACGTCAAGTTTGTCCTTACTGGCAGCTCCAATTACCTAGAAATGATATTTGATGGCTGTCATATACATCAATGACACCAGACAACTACAATAGTCACTAAAAATAATAAGGGACGTTAAAGGAACTACGTCATGGTGGTTTTGATGTTTTTGCGTCAAAACTGCCCCAAATTCAAACTAAGTAACTTTGTTACACACGAAATGCTTATAGAACACCAAGAGGAAGATAGTAAGTGAATTCTTGAAGAGAAAATCAACCATAATCTGAGTTTTAGCGAGTTTCCCCAAGACACAGGGTGATAAGCTTATTAAGCAAGTCCATTTGACACAACTTCACGAAATCTTCTTGTCGTCATTTCAGTTCACCAATGTCACTATTTTGACACCAGGGGTCAATTCAACAAAGCTTTTATAAGTGTAATTTACAGGTGTAGCTATCGTTCTCAACCTCTCACGTGAGACGATGGCTACACTTGTAAATAGTGTAAGCTTATTACAGGTCACTAATCAGAATTTTCAACAGCAGGACCTCACTTAATTGGGCACTATGATCCTACTGTTAGTGAGCACTGACCACTAGATTGACCTTTAAATTTGGAATTAATAGATATAGTCCCTTTGACAGGCTACAAACCTTTGCTCCCATTGCATTTGCAGCAATATCAACTGTGGCCAAACCAAGTGCACCAGCAGCAGCTGTTACTAACACTGTCTGGCTAAAAATCAAATTATATAGTAATATTAAAATATGTTGATTATTAAAGGAGCAGTAGCAAGGTGGTAGTATGGGAACCAACGCATGGCAGACAAGCCCGGGGGGGGGGGGGGGGGGGGTACTCCCATATACGAGCTGCATAGGTATGTGCCGCTGTGAAGGGTATGGTTTTCAGGCAGTTTAGTCTAGGATAGGGTAGAGTATTCAGAGATTTTTGGTCTAGAATAGGGTATCATTTTCCATGAAACTGATCAGTTGCATGAAGAATTTAGAATTTAGTCTAGACAAGGTTTACTGGCAAATGGCATTTAAAAATCGGTACGGTGGGCATTATGGCATTTTTACTGACTCCTGGCATCTTAGACTGTGATAGTGAACGAGGTTCTGGAAAATAGCGAGTCTGGAATAGGTCTAGGATAGGGTCGGGTTTTTTGGTGTTTAGTCTAGAATAGGGTTGCAAAATGCAGCTAAAATGGTCTCAGAGTCCCAGCGGCACACCCCCACCCAAAAATTCGCGGAGTACCCCCCACTGGGCAGACAAGATCCTTGACGGCCTGCAAAGACGCTGCTTAGTATTTTAATGGAAAATGCAGAGGTGGAGTCTAGGGAAGAGCTTGCTAGCCTGTTGGCTGATCGGGACATGTGGCGTGTCACACACAGGGACCTTCTCAAATATTGTGTTTGAGTTGACGGATGATGATGATGATGATGATGATGAGTATCTAAGTTGTTTCATACAAAACTGTGGTTTCCAAAAACTAGTATCTTACATTTTTAGCCAACAAATGTTTATTAAAAAGATTTAGTCTGGCAAAGAAACACTAATTAAAATAACAAAATTGGGAAAGGTCAGTGCTATGCAAAACGCATACCCCTACCCTCTTCTGCCTGTAGAATTTTGTAATGCATGGTAATAGTTTTTTAAGCTAATATGTTTACCCAGGCTGAGTGTTGGCCTTGTTTGTAAGTCCTACATAAGCTGTACCATATGACACTGCAAGTGCCGCAGCCTGTTGAAAACTGACGCTGGATGGAATCCTCCACAGACCCTGTAAACATAACATTGTAAACACCCAACTTATAACAAAATTAAAATTGCAAAATTCAAGTCAACAGAATTCATTCATTTATCACATTTTTAAGCTGTGTAGGAAATTGTGAACACGAAAAATAATATATTCTTACACTATGTTCGACAACACACTCCTCAGCAAATCCACCTAGCATTGTTAAACCAAACACTCTGTCACCCTGATGGCATAAATAAATTATGCAATGATTATCAAAGAAAGTGATAATTATATTAAACCCTTTTCTCCTGAAGTTAACACATGCATCTTTGAGCATGGGGGGGAGGGTTAGGGATAGTCAGTGAGTCCCTATCAATGTTAAGCCCAAGGGGGGGAAGGGTAGGGCCCATAACTTATGCCAAGTCCCCCCCTCCCCCCTCCTCTCCAGTTTAACATTGTTAATGCATTAATTTCTCCTTGTAATATCAATGCCTTATCAATCAAAAAGGTCATGAGAATTAAGGACATGATCACACAAGATGAATTCTCTTGATATCCAAACAATTTCTCCCCACTACTTCTATAGGAAATGTATAGGACTAGAAATGATAATTTAAATTTTGATATAAGGGCTTAAAGGATTAAGTTGTGTAACCAAGTTATATGTCTTGAGCCTGTGGATGAAAAAGTAATGTGTGATCATTCAAATTAACACTTGTCAGTGTTTAGTCTGTTTACAGATAATTTATTTATTTGTTTAACTGTTTATAATTAATAAACCAAAATTGTCTAAGTTATGATGTCTGATTATGAGATTCTGGGTACATGTATTTACTATCAGTTTTTGACTGTTGGTATCCTAGGGGGTACTATCAACGTTTCTGTCAATCAGTTTCTGTCTGTCATTCCATCCAACAACAACAACAACAACAACAACAACAACAAGTTTATTTCATTATTAATATTTCTGTTTGAATGACTTTCAAAATAGTCACCTTGGAAAGCTTTTTTACTCCCTCTCCAGTTTCAATCACTTCACCAGCAATTTCACTACCTACATACAAAAAAGAAAAACAGGGTACCACTTTAATGACAACATAGCCACGACAGGAGGTGTGTAACTCTCCTAGATGAGTGGCTGCCTTAAGGTGTACCTGCCAATTTTTTCCGAGTGATAGGCGTGAGAATTTTTTTGTGGGAGTGCCAGGATTTCTGAAGGCGACCCGACCAAATCCAAAGACAACCCGATCTATTCCGTGGATGTCTGAAGATTTTCCAAAGAATTCAGAAGTTTCCATGGACCTCAAAATCCTAATGTTCAGAACATAAAAACCTACAAAAAAAGTGCCAAATTTTCATGAACGTAACTATATTTTTAATTGGATCGTGCGATCAGTTAAGGCTGATAGCTCAAATCTGTAAGTCAGGCATGAAAAATTGCTCCATAGATGTGAGTTGAAGTGAGATTGGAGTTTTGGACTCGTAGATGCCTAAGTCGTGAGACTTGGCAGGTATACCTCAAGGGTATGATTTTTTAGCCATTTTTGTTTGAAATTGTGTATGATTGTCACTGTGGTCTGAAAGACTGTCATCTGTTGTAGTGAAGGTGTGGTGGTCAAGTGGTTAGTGAATTGGACTTCAAATCTGTAGGTCAGTGGTTCAAGGCTTAGTCTTGGCTATTGTGTTGTTTCCTGACAAGAAACTTTGCTCCACATTGTCTCTCTCCTTCCAGGTGTATAAATAGGTACTGACAACATAATGCTTTGGGTAACCCCGTGATGGACTAGCATCCCATCCAGGGGGAGTAGTAATACTCCTAGTCACTTCATAGTATATAAACCAGGTCACCCTGTGATGGACTAGCATCCCATCCAGGGGGGAGTAGTAATACTCCTAGTCACTTCAGAGTATATAAACCAGGTCACCCTGTGATGGACTAGCATCCCATCCAGGGGGAGTAGTAATACTCCTTGTCATAGTAATAAACAAACAAACTTTAATCTTGAATTCGTTTCTGCATTTAGCGAAACTACAACATGAAACTGGAGCAACAACACAAAAGCACGAGGTCCGTAAAACTACATGCGCACATGCGCATTGGCTATATGCTAATTTCTCATGACACTCCTAGTCACTTCACAGTATATAAACCAGGTCACCCCGTGATGGACTAGCATCCCATCCAGGGGGGAGTAGTAATACTGCTAGTCACTTCATAGTATATAAACCAGGTCACCCTGTGATGGACTAGCATCCCATCCAGGGAGGAGTAGTAATACTCCTAGTCACTTCATAGTATATAAACCAGGTCACCCTGTGATGGACTAGCATCCCATCCAGGGGGGAGTAGTAATACTCCTAGTCACTTCATAGTATATAAACCAGGTCACCCTGTGATGGACTAGCATCCCATCCAGGGAGGAGTAGTAATACTCCTAGTCACTTCATAGCATATAAACCAGGTCACCCTGTGATGGACTAGCATCCCATCCAGGGGGGAGTAGTAATACTCCTAGTTGCTTCATGCTACAGAAACTGGGTTAGGTTCTGGCCATGTGGGTACCCTGTGGCTTGTGCATGTCTTTACCTTGCCTTACCTGTCTAATAAGGGCAAGATAAGAGTTATGCTATTTTGACTTAAAACAAAGAAAAGATGTTCTCTTCCCCTGCCCTCCCCCATATAGGATACCAGTGTTAGAAGGGGGGTAGGGTAAGGTTACTCACCTGGAATAAACGGTAATGGTGGTTTATCTTGGTATTTTCCAAGACACATTAGTATATCAGCGAAGTTTATACCACAGCTGTGGATTGCAACTCTAACCTGAAAATAATTCATATTTGAACAAATATGTGTGATAAATTATTGGGGAAGTAGTTCTTTAACCAACAACAACAACAACAACAACTTTTTTATACCTTATATCCCTACAGATACATTGGCAAAATAATACTAGATAATATGAGTAAAGTACAAAATACAATGTCATTACAAAAACAATTACACATCTATAATTTTTTTTTGCTAATTCCAAAACATCATGAAAATATTTTGAAGATATATTAATAAGGGAAACATCCTTCATTGAGAACAAATACAGAAATAAAGACCCCTTATCAAATACGCGAAAAACATCATTGACGCAATATAACTTTTGAAGAAAGTCCTTTCTCAAGTTGACAAATTCATGGTTATTGCATTCAGTTATGTAATGTAACTCATCGCCAATCCTGTTATCATTGCAAATAGTACAGATTCTAGAATCATAAGGTATCTTCTTGTACCGCCCAGTTTTTTAACTGGCAACCTATGTGCCGAGATTCGCAATCGGGTAACAGCTTGTCAATGTTTTACATTAGAGATACTACTTAAATACTTCTCAAAGCACACATTAGATTTAACAAGTCCTAATGTCCGTAATTTACCCTGCTGTACTTCACGAGAGTCAGAATGCCCTCCAAAGACCTCATTAACCTTAACCTCATTTAACCTGACAAGCTCTGACAGTGATCATAATCAAAGTGAGTCACCTTAAAAATGTTGGCTCCCACCCTCCACTCCAGGGGACCACCCCTGTTTATAAATTGAAGTAATGCTACAGCCTCATGGACCTGACTATGCTCAAAGACAGAAGTTTGTCCTGGTGTACAGGTTCACAAGGGATTTCGCATTGTGCTCCCTTTGTTTTTTATTGTGTCTATGTACTAGGTACATATGGGGACTCCTATTGGAAAGGTACAAGGATGCTTGTCGTCTTGTTTAGGGGTGTAAATTACAGATTTTGGTATCACTAACTAGGGTGTTTGGGAACATGAATATTTTTAGCCTTCAAGGTATTGTCACATGTTTTTGGGTCATGTCGCCTGTCGAAATTTATCCTGGCAGGGCCTCTTTAGGGGTTTAATGCAAAATTTTCAACGAGCATCCCCGTACCTTTCACCCGGGGGATGCTCCGCCCAGAGGTCCAAACCCTTACCCTTTCATATACCATTTTTGACAGAAAAGGTACCCCCTTCATATACCTTTCAATGAAAATGGTACCCCTTCCATATACCTTTCAATGAAAATGGAACCCCTTTCATTCAGCCTTTACATGCATCTGTTTGATATATTTTGAAAGGCCCTTTTATATCACTTAAATGGCAGCTTTCCCTATACCTTTTTTATACTTCAAGTCGTGTTTTCGCTACCCATTCCTATTCTTCGTGAAATCCCTACCCTTTTAAAATACTTCAACTCGTAAAAACCCTACACTTTCATATACCTCCAGCCTCAAAAAGGAACTTTCATACCTACTCCCCCCCCCCCCTCCCTCGGGTCCTTTCATATCCCGCACCCCAACAACCTAGGGGTTTGCACTTTGCACTGAAACATGCTGTATGTCCATTAGGATTTTGCAAGTAAATCATGTAGATGTAGATGTAGATGTAGATATAGATGTAGATGTAGATGTAGATGTAGATAGTGGTTAAAGCTTAGTTCTTAAAAAGAGGGTTAAATTTTAAGCAATCATCCATTATAGACATTATATTCAAACCTGCGAGGCTTTGAGCTTCTCCGTTGCGGGAACATTTTCCACCACCAGCGGTTTTCCGAGCTCCTTGCACAGCGCCGCACGGTACATCCTTGGTTTACCTAGGGATGAGTTAAGAGCTAGAAACTCTCTGCTTCTTGCAGACATTGAGCGTGCAACGGGTCTCAAAAGTCTTTCAGGAGCTGTTCGAAAAGCCGCCATGTTGGACTGAACACCTAGAGCCTAGTCTCTCGCGGTTTCTCTTGATGGGGCCATGGGATCGCCATGGGAAGGGAGCATACTTACAGAAATCTTTACGAGTTTACTTATGCCACCATAATTCGCTGTAGTTGAGAATTCAGGAGCTCCTATCCCAGCGAATCATTTCGGTGGAAACCTGTTCGCAAGGCTTTAGTCACCTTAAAAATTCGTAAGAAATCAGAATGGTGTATCACCTCAAGCTTTTGTACCATCGGAAAATTTAAGACCTTTTGTTTTCGGAGGGACTAAAAATGGTGTTTCCTTTCCTTAAAATTGACTGCCACAGAAATATTCAGCTAAAAGAACAGAGTAGCTGAAATAGTACAACTTAGCCATTCCGAAAGTTTCTCTAAACTTTCCTCGCCTGGTTGCCCAGAGAATTTCTTGGTTCGTACAATACAAGATACAATACAGTACAGTACAGTACAGTACAGTACAGTACAGTACAGTACAGTACAGTACAGTACAGTACAGTACAGTACAGTACAATATTTTTTATTCAACTGTCTCAACTCACACAAGATCTTTACAGAAAAGGAAAAAGAAAGTAATTTAAAAATAAAACTAGATTATAGATATAGAAAAGCAGGAGCTTATTACGCTCCTGAGAAAAGAAAAACCAAAGAAAAAAATAACAGATAGAATTCGTGAGTTTGGAGCATCCAAATAGCTAGAGCTAATCGAGTGGATGACCCAAAAGGAAAACTGAGTACATAGAAAAATAAGATTTAAATTACATAAATTAAGATAAAAAGTATTTCTTCATGAGCTAATAATATTAATTTAAGTATTTAATGTATCAAAAAAGTCATCGTAATTATTGATCATAGAGTTCTTAATAGTTTTACGAAATGAGAAGAGAAAAGGAATTTGTTTAGTATTAATTGATAGAGAATTAATACTAATTAATACTAATTAATACTAATTAATACTACATGATACTACATGGTTCTACTGTCTTCAAATAAATAAGGTGATTTGTTTCAAATGTTGGCCGATTGTTGGTCAACATTTGTTGGATGACGAGGTTGGACGCGCGCGACTACACGTCTCAACATTGTTGGCCGATTGTTGGCCAACATTTGTTGGATGATGACGATGTTGGACGCGTGACTACACGTCTCAACATTGAAAGAGGCGGACGTTATGGGGAGGTTATCAATTAGAGGATTTGATTGAGTAAATGAGAAGTCGGGACAAGAAAACATGGCTGTTGTAGAGAGGTGGCCGTTATTAGAAGATTCGAGTGAGTGAATGAGACGTCGGGACAAGAAAAACTGGCCGTTGAAGAAAGATGGCCGTTGTGGCCGTTATTGAGTGAATGAGAAGTCGGGACAATTAAGAAAACATGGCCGTTGTCGCGTTCGAAGAACGCAATCCTAATTTCGTGTTGGTTGTCGTGTGGTTTATTGTGCAGTAAAATTTGAGATTCTTTGGTGGCCGGTCTTCCAAATCGCCGCCCGTATTGTTGTTGTTTTTTTTTTCAGGGGCTCATTTCCGCCGGAAATTCCTTCGAACGCGTCTCCATAATCTGTGATTACTGCTAGTAAGATAGGTGGCCGTTATGGGGAGGTTATCAATTAGAGGATTTGAGTGAGTAAATGAGAAGTCAGGAAAAGAAAAACAGGCCGTTGTAGAGAGGTGGCAGTTATGGGGAGGTGGCCGTTAGTAGTGGTTCAATTGTATTGCATTTTAAAACCAGAGCCGAACTGGAACCGAATGTTCTTACGTCATCGTTTCCAAAGCCTGCGTTTCTTGCTTCACAAAAAAAGAGATATCCTTGTTTTGAAACGTTTCTATTGTTAATTATACTGGGGTTTTTTAATCGTTTTCTCGATGCGTATCATCTTTTACGTGTGAAATGTAAGCTAAAATATCTGTGTTTTAATTTGAAAACAAATGAAAACCTAATTAAGACCTAATTAACAATTATCAAATTATGGCTTTTATGACGCAAAACTTTCTAATATTATGCGGCTGGGAGTCGCGCGCGCAGGTGAACGGCAGTAGCAACAATCTGCGTGCAAACATACAGAAAAAGATCTTAGTACACGTTTAGTCACAGAAGTGACCAAGGGACGAGATGGGCTGTGGAGCATCGAAAGTATTTGATCAGAAAGGTAAGAGGAATTTTAAACCTTTCAATTACTTTTACGATCAATTAGTTTGCGTTAGCGTGATTGGATAGCTGTATAGGTAGTTTGTCCAGGACCATGTCGACTGGAAAAGGTTTCCGATGTCCGTGACACGAACCGACAGATATGCTTCTTTCAAGAACAACTTCATAACAATTCCAGACAAACACGTAACGAAGTGCGCAAAGAGAATTCGTGCATGCCACAAAGGTACTTCCAACACCCTACCGTAGATAACTGACGAAAGAAGAATCCTAGTTATCCAGAGAAAATTCCATCACAAAAAGGCGCTAAAGTCTGGCTCGAGCAGTGAATGGTCAACTTACTGAGAAACACTGTGACTTCGTGCGAAAGTCTGCATTTCTTGAAACGGCCACCATTTTGAAAAAGGTCCTTGAAGTCTAAGGTCTCGGGGCGGGACCTGACTAAAAGTAGAAAATTTGTTGTTTCCAGGACAATGAATACCTGTGAGAATTAGAGATAATAATAATAACAATAATAATAATAATATTTATATAGCGCCAAATCCACTAATTGCTCATGTCGTATTATAGTAACAATATTAAAAAATAGATAAAAATTAAAAAAATACATTAATTAATAAAAAATTATTTAAAAAATACATTAATCAATTAATCATTAGACTAGTATAGTCCACTACACTTGATAAAAATGTTGATAAAACATTATTTTCGTGTTTCACTCCTCAATCGACGCAGCAACATAGTGTTTTTACAAACTAACCCCTTTATTCGATAGATAAGGAACCAACCATTTCCCATCGATAGACGTATGTATACTGGGCATGGCGTGTTTTGAAGACAAGATGTTATTCCCACTGCATAAATTATAAGCATCGCATAAAGGATTGTTAGAAAAGAAAGTGACAATAACTTATACTTTGAGCTTTCAAAGGCCACTGAGCATAACTTAACCAACAAACATGAAGTGAAGAAATGCAATCAAACCCTTTCACTCCCAGAATCAGTTTTAATGAAGACATGTCATGTAGTTTTAACTTTTGAGTCTGTTAACGAAATCCTATGGTGTGACCATTCAAATGAAACCTCTTCACCAGTACTTTTGCATGGTACAATTTGTTCTAACTTTTGAGTCTGTTGATGAAATCCTATGGTGTGACCATTCAAATGAAACCTCTTCATCAGTACTTTTGCATGGTACAATTTGTTCTAACTTTTGAGTCTGTTGATGAAATCCTATGGTGTCATCATTCAAATGAAACCTCTTCAGCAGTTCTTTTGCATGGTACCATTTGTTCTAACTTTTGAGTCTGCAGATGAAATCCTATGGTGTGACAATTCAAATGAAACCTCTTCAGCAGTACTTTTGCATGGTACCATTTGTTTTTCAATATTTTACAAAACGAAATTTTTTATTTTAATTGAATTTTGTTTTTTGGCACTATTGGGAGCTAGAGGGTACAGCAATATTGCAAAGAAGCCTGTACAAAAATTCAGGGCTTCAATGAGATGAGATTTGAAGCTGCACATATTGTGAGCAAGGTCAATTGTGTGTTCATATGATCCCATGAAATGAAGCCTGAACAAATCTGGGCTTCAACAAAATGAAGCCCTGATTTTTTTTTCGGGCTTCTTTGCAGATTGCTTAACACAACTGCGAGGATCATTTCTTCACTTTATATTCTCTATGCGCAGTTCATAAATTGTTCATCCATACCTTGCTCGTTTGTCCGCATTAACCAACATAATTTTGCGCGTCTTTTCCAGACTCATCCGATGAGGATGACAAGAAGGCGGATCCAAATTGGAATATTACTCAGACTAAACCAATAAAACAAAGGCCGCAGCTCCCAAACTTCCCTGACTTATCACAGCATAACAACTGGATGGCAAAATGCCTAACGCCGAAGATTTTCGAAAAACTCTGCGATAAGAAGACACCGAATGGTTACACTCTCGACTTAGCTATTCAAACAGGGGTGGACAATCCTGGACACCCTTTTATTATGACTGTGGGTTGTGTGGCCGGTGATGAAGAGTCGTACGAGGTGTTTGCAGACTTTTTCGATCCTGTGATCGAGGCGCGACACGGTGGATACAAGAAAACCGATCGTCATAAAACCGATTTAAATCCCGCGAATCTGATTGGTGGAGAGCTCGACGAAAAGTACGTGTTATCGTCGCGCGTGCGCACTGGGCGTAGTATTAAGAACTTATGCTTGCCGCCATTTTGCACGCGCGCGGAACGCCGTAAAGTTGAATCTCTCGTCACTGAGGCGTTAGACTCTCTTGATGGGGAGTTTAAAGGAACGTACTACCCTCTGGCGAAGATGACAGAGAAGGAACAGGAACAGCTCATTGAAGATCACTTTTTATTCGACAAACCCGTCTCCCCGCTTCTGCTAGCGTCCCGTATGGCACGGGATTGGCCCGATGCCCGCGGGATCTGGCATAACGAGAAGAAGAACTTCCTTGTATGGGTCAATGAAGAGGATCACACGCGTGTGATCTCAATGGAGAAAGGCGGGAATGTGAAGGCTGTGTTCGAGCGATTCTGCACTGGACTCAACAAGGTTGAAGCTGCCATCAAAGCGAAGGGCTACGGATTCATGTGGAATGAACATCTGGGGTACATCTTGACGTGCCCATCCAATCTTGGGACAGGTAAATATAATGCAACAGTTTGTTTAGTGTAATTATCCGAATGAGAGAAGCCCGTGTAGCAGTTATTTCTTAATCTCGTACCCAGATCTCACTCGTGCTTGTACTGTACTGTACTGTAGTTGTTTCTGTACCAAGAATGCGAGAGCATACGCGCATACTTGGAGGGCGAGAAGAAATGTTTTTTAGACCACCTCCTAAAGCCCCGGCTATGCGACTAACCTTGTTATATAAAAATAAAAGTAAACTGTAAAAGGCCGCACACGATAATGCTGCTAATGATACGCAGGATCTACGAGAGATACGTAGGATCTACGAGAGACCTGTTCTTGTTATATAACACGTCCAATAGTTGTTGTATAACAAAGTTGGACGGGTGGCTAAACGTTATTTGACATCGCTCTAACATTGTAAAAGTTAGCGAGTATATGTTTACCAGTGTTGGTCAACATTGTTCAACTAACAAAATGTTGTACAACAATGTTAGAACGTGTAACTGGGGCTTTACACTCATTCTAACCGCGCCTAGGAAAACCACTTTCAAAAACGTAGATTTACGAGAAGATGACTGTCCTATAATAAACAGTTTATTCAGCGAAAAGTTGTGTATTATGGCTAGCTGGTCATTTTTACGGCTAGTCGTATATAAAAATACTCAGTCGTATCCACAACTTTTCGCTGAATAACCTCTATATTTTATGCTACAGGTCTACGGGGTGGGGTTCATTTGAAAATCCCCCTGGTCAGCCAACAAAAAGAGTTTTCCAGCATTCTGGAAACACTCCGCCTTCAGAAGCGCGGTGTAGGAGGAGTTGACACGGAAGCCGTTGGAGGCACATACGACATTTCCAACTCGGACCGACTCGGGTCTTCGGAGGTTGAGCAGGTGCAACGAGTCGTGGACGGTGTCAAGCTGTTGATCGCGATGGAGAAATGCCTCGAGAAGGGAAAATCAATCACGGGTCTTTATCAAAAGTTAAGGTCTGGGGCCCACGCGCGCGAGCTTGCCGAAAGCGATCTTGATGATGTCAAGCCGACTGGAGAGAGTAACTTTCCTGATCTTTCAAAACACAATAATTGGATGTCCAGATGCCTGACTCAAGAGATTTATGACAGGCTAAGCTCGTGCAAGACCCCTTCAGGCTTCACGCTGGATAAGGCCATTCAAACTGGAGTGGACAATCCGGGACACCCTTTTATCATGACAGTGGGGTGTGTGGCAGGTGACGAGGTAACGAAAATCTTCAATTTTATTTTGTAAAATATTGAAAAACAAAGAATACAACATGAAGGTAATTCTCAGTAGCTTTCATTTGAATGGTTACACTTTAGGATTTCATCCACAGATTCCAAAGTTGGTACTACCTTGTACATCGATCATAATAAACAGTACCACAGGAAAGTACTACTCGATAGCTTTCATTTAAATGGTCAAACTTTCGTTCCTTTAGGATTTCATCCACAAACTTAAAAGTTAGAACCACCTGGTACAGCATAATAAACAGTACCACAGGAAAGTACTGGTCAATAGCTTTCATTTGAATGGTCACACTTTAGGATTTCATCCACAGACTCAAAAGTTAGAACCACCTTGTACAGCATAATAAACAGTACCACAGGAAAGTACTGCTCAGTAGCTTTCATTTGAATGGTCACACTTTAGGATTTCATCCACAGACTCAAAAGTTAGAACCACCTTGTACAGAATAATAAACAGTATCACAGGAAAGTACTGCTCAGTAGCTTTCATTTGAATGGTCACACTTTAGGATTTCATCCACAGACTCAAAAGTTAGAACCACCTTGTACAGCATAATAAACAGCACCACAGGAAAGTACTGCTCAATAGCTTTCATTTGAATGGTCACACTGTTGTGTAGGATTTTATCCACAGACTCAAAAGTTAGAACCACCTTGTACAGCATAATAAACAGCACCACAGGAAAGTGCCGCTCAATAGCTTTCATTTTTGAAGCTCACTTTAAAATTTTAAGTAATCCGCACAAAATAAAATAAAGTTGTCTTTTTATTTTAGGAAACTTATGAAGTGTTCGCTGACCTGTTTGATCCAGTGATCGAGGCGCGCCATAACGGTTACAGTAAAACTGCGCGCCACAAGACAGATTTGAATCCAGACAATCTTATCGGTGGAGACGACCTAGACCCAGAATTTGTGATTTCGAGCCGCGTTAGGACTGGGCGCAGCGTCCGGGGCTTAGGGCTCCCACCGCATTGCACTCGCGCTGAACGCCGGGAAGTCGAAAAGGTTGTGGTGGAAGCGTTGGACACGCTGACCGGAAGTTTGCAAGGCAAGTATTACCCCCTGAACAAGATGACGCAACAGGAGCAAGA
>JAJGOT010000166.1:990000-1120000 GCA_022457155.1 Cladopsammia gracilis | reverse complement strand
GCTCAATAGTTTTCATATGAATTGTCACACTTGATTATTCTATTTCAGAGATTTAATGTCAAACGTTTATGCGGCTAATATAATATTGTGTCTTGACTGGATTGGACATTTAATAGCTCAGTAAAGAGCAATTTAATCCGTTGACTTTTAATTTTCGGCACCTTTTGTTATATTTGAGCAATATCTGGTGTCACTGATAAAACGGACGAGTATAATTATTGCAACATTACCTTTTATCAAGTCGCCGTTGTTTAATTTTCGTCACAATTTCGGAAATTTATTATATTTAAGATTGTTTTTCCTTTTTTCCATGCTTTAAGTATAATAATCTTTCGTATAAACATATAATCGAAAATAAGAACCAAGGAAAAAAGGTCGCCCCAATTGCAAATTCTTTCAGTTTGGCGACCCACATTGTGTGAAAACGGTTAATTTTATACATTTCATAAAAGACCAAAAGGCGAAAGAAGAGGATGAAATAGGAGATACAAAACAAAGAGAAGCTACGGCACAGGCACAACTCGCTGACCTCCATTTTATGATCTTAGCTTTTCGTATTTTTCCCTTTAAAGCTATTGAGCCGGTACTTTCCTGTGGTACCTAAGAATTGAAACTGGAAGACATTCCATCCCTAAACTCCCTGAGCATCTGAGAATCTGTCAATACTGCAGCTCAAATGAAGTTGAAAACGAAGCACACTTCATCCTATTTTGCAATAAATATGACACAATTAGAAATTCTCTGGTGGAAGATATCATTAGCAAATATCCCGAATTCGATTATTTAAAAACTAATAACAAAATTGTTTTCCTCTTTAATAGCACCGATGCTTTCATTTGTAAAAGATTAGGTCACTTCATTTACGAAGCTTTTTCATTAAGAAATGAACCATTAGTTACAAGAATTGTAAATTAACCGATTTTGCTACTTTAATTTTAATTTTATACTTTTTTGTTTTGTTTTTGTTTTTATATGCAATACCATTTGTAATTGGGAATGCAAATAAACTGTTGTTGTTGTTGTTGTTGTTTATTATGCTCTATATCTAGTACAAGGTAGTTTTGTGATTTTTTTTATCTGTGGCCTTGAAATTCTAAAGTGTGGCACTGAATTCATATGAAAGCTAATAAGTAGTACGTATACTTTTCTCTGGTATACGTACTGTTTTTTTCTTCTAGCCTGTTCTAGGCGTTAAGTTTGTGGCCCGCCGAAAGAAAAATTGGGCGCAAGAGAAAAAACGAGGGGAGGCTGGCCTCTCTCCCAGTTTTTCCTCGCGCCGACCCTATAGCGCCACGCGCCGCTTTCGCTGCTCCCCACAATCTAAACGCCTGGAAGAGGCTATTTTTCTTCAGATTTCCGCCAAAGTGGAATTTGAGTACGATGTTATTCTTTTAATTTTGATTTTGACCTTCTAAATTGCCGGGGTAGAATGGTTCTCAGATTCACGATGAAATCGGCTTGATCATCCAATTTTAACGTAAAAGTCAACAAACTTTCATATCTGTGAAGACAATACTTAGATCTCGGGACCCTACTGACATAAAAAGTCAAATCGTATACTCGGTTTACAAATAAATTAATTGACAAATTAATTAAAGAAGTGCAAAGAACATATCTTTTTTATGACCAAAGAATGCCATTTTCTTGTGAAATAAATTAGCAACATTTTAATGATGTGATTCTCGCAGTGATCTAATCAACAAGAAACCTTCAGTTTCGACCGCGATTCGAACCCACGACGACCTTTGCAATTAACCGGACGCGCGCAATACTCTATCGAGAAATCAAGAAGCCCTTGAACAGACTCATGTCGGGGGTATTCTATCCATTTGAGCCGGTGAATCAAGGCAACTGGGCCCGGTTGTATGAAGCGACTTAAAATCAGTGGTATATATTCTGCAACCATTCTCTGTGTTCCGGAGGATTTTCTTGCGCGTTATCATGGATACCTCGACCGAAGGCGCATTAACGAGTATAGGAAACGCAAAAAGCGCGAGAAAATCATTTGGAACGCATGAATCGGTTGCAGAAAATCCCACTTATCTAAAGGTGCTTTATGCAACCGGGCCCTGGATCGACCTGGAGCGCAGCATAAGAGTCTCATTAATAAATAAAATTATAGGATTTTTACTACCCATTTTATTCGCTTTTATTCATAAACTGTGTCAACATAGCTTTGTTTCTAAGATCGTTTTTATTTATCCCTCGCCCCAAATATCAAACCTTAATAGTCATGCGCTTCAATTTAGCGTGCCTTCCAATTCTTTAGTCACGGATTATTCAAATGCCCCGAAAGCCACTGAGCAGTACTTGTTTAGTAATTGCGCTTTTTTATTTTTTTTTATATTTAGCGAAATGAAATTTTAGATTTTTCCGGGGCTCTTAAGAGTGAAAAAATAAATATGTAAATAGTTTTGGATATAAATTGACTCGGAAGGTCATGTCATTTAATTGTTTGTGTCTTCAAATGAGGGCAGGATACAACGGATGGTCTGTTTGAAATGAAATATGTTTTGTCGCATACCAGACGTAGTTACCACTTCAAAGTTTCACGTTTTTTGCCTCAAAGGATATATTACTAAAACAATTTGTTGTTGAGTTGTATGTAACGCGACACAAGCCTCACTGAGCTGTTTTGAAAGAAGTGCTTGTGAACGGCACAATGGCGTTAGCCAGAGTGAATCGTTTGTGGCTCGATCAAGTTGTAGACAGATCAAAACAGACCCAGTGGTAAGTTAAAGCAGACATTCCTCTGTTTTTTATAACCGGGTACATAACATTGCCTTTAATGAATCAAAACTTGATTCATCTGACCTAAATCTCTAGATCTCTCTTCGAGTCTGCGGTTGAAAACTTTAAGTGTCACTGTTCAAATAAACGCTATACTACAGCTGTTAGCTGTTCAATTCTTCGAAAATGGAAGAGAAAATTCGCAAAGTTCGTTTTCTACCTTCCACAAAGCTGATTAATAGCCTTTTAAAGTGGTGACGGGTGGAACACATTAAACCTACGTGGAAGCCATTCACTCATAAATGGCTTTCTTGATTTTCAATGGCTTCTCGTTTCGTTTGTTATCTTTTTCTAGGATATACGACATGGTTTTCAGTCCGGATGGGTCGTATATTTTCGTGGCGGCAGGAAACTTAATATTGGTGAGTGCATTTACAAACGAATCACAAAATTAATGTTTGAAAATAATGAGGCTATAACCTTTATGCGCGCTCTTGTGGCTCGCGTGTTTGCACAATTGTATAGTTTGTTTGACAATGCCCGTTTTCTGTCATCTGGTTGTCACAATGTGATAAATGCTGTATGTGATTCATCGCGAAATCCCCTAACGGCACGCAATTGGAGTAGAACGTTGTTAGTACGTCCTAATCAATGAAAGGAAACAAATTTGAGGGCGAAATAAAATGATAACACAAATTAGTCAGAAGTGGTTTCTTGCTTAGCTTTGAAGCTCGTTTACAAAGGCACGGTGTCCTATCTGATATATCGTGTTTTCACGATTATGGCGAGGAGCTTGCTTTAAGCTTGCTGTATTATCTTGATGTAGGAAGAAAAAGAAATCACCAAAACTAATGAATACAAAATATAAACGGGTAAAAAGCATCAACATTTTAGAAGAATGGCAAAGTTGATTTCTTGACCGCCTGTCACGAAAATCAAATTTAATGATTTGTAATTCGCTCCTGCACTTCATCCACAGCTTTTGTTTTGCTCTATAAAATCCTTTTATCTAAGTAAGTTGTTTATTTGGTGGTATTTGGCAAGACATTTTAAAATACTGAAACATTTCGGCGGGACAATATCTCTTAACCCATTCACTCCCACGCCGTGTCAGTTCTAACTTTTGCTGACGAAATCACCCAATTACCATTTGTTCTAACTTTTGAGTCTGTGGACGAAATCCTATGGTGTGACCATTCAAATGAAACCTCTTTGGCAGTACTTTTGCATGGCACCATTTGTTTTTCAATATTTTACAAAATAAAATTTGGAATGTTTCTTGAATTCGTGATTTTTGGCACTCTAAGGAGTTAAAGGGTTAATCCTTTCGATACCAGATCCAAAGCTTGATTCAATCAATATGCCTGTAGCCTTTGAGTCTGCCGCCGAGGATGGAATCCTTGATCAATGGTGATCATTCGAAGTGATAGCTACTGAGCTGTACTTTCGATCCTTTCCTTCTCCTTCCTTGTTCCTTTCCTTGTTGTTGATGTTTCGATATTTTGCAAAACGAGTTTTCCCGAGCAACCGCTCGGTTCGTGATCTGGTAAGTTGCAGGGACGCTCTCGAAAGGATCTAAGTTGAACAAATCTGACTGTTGACAGTCTTGACAGTGTTTGACTGGGATTTGATTAAAAAAAGATAGCCCACATGCGCACAACAGGATTGGTGCTTTAGCGCCCGCGGGGGGGAGGGGGTACTCCTTTATATAAGCTTTATAGGTATGTGCATATGTGCGGCTCTGAAGGGTTTGATTTTCATTTGGCGCTTAGCTCGAGACACGCAAGGGAGTGAAGAAATTGTAAGAAAATGATCGGTAAATCCTTCAGTCCGTCCCATATTTGAAGCTTGAGTCGTGTATTCTGTGTATTTAATTAAGTTCTAACTTTTGCGTCTGTGGATGAAAACCTACAGTCTATCGCACTAACCAGTCTAACCTACAGCACCGCCTTTCGAAACTTTACCCGTTTCTCGCCATTTTTTCAGACAAAACAAATATGATTTTCAGAGCTAACCGCTAAATTGATGCCTAATCAGACCACAGGTAACGTAAAACGCATACGGCACATGCTCATATACGTATTGATTTGGAGACGTCATCGGAACTATGTGGTTGTCGCATCCGCCAGTAGCGAGAGTGGTTGTTGACAGAAATTACTAAATTGTGCCGACATTCTTTCTAGTGAGGACAGCACTGTGATAACAAACTTCCGTTCACCACTCGAGCACTTAAAGGTTGCAATAGAGTTTTGTCTGGCTCGTGGTGAATTTCTGTTCAATAAAAACCAAAGGAAACATGTTAGCTTTAGCCAAAGATAGTGAGAGGTTCTTGATAACCGAGTACCGAATACAGACACATATATGTAACTGTTATTAGCGTGGATTAAAATAGTGTCTTTTGCATTTGTGCACTCCCCCGCCCCGGGGGGTACTTCCTAGTAATGGACTAATGCAGACTAATGGGCCGGGATGTGCCGCTGGATGGGGTCGCATTTTCACGACTAGATTGATTAAATGGGGTTGCATTTTCAATAGAGTTACTAGAATGGGGTCGCAAAAGTTGACCCAAGTATCCCCCCGGGAAGTGTGCACCGTTTAAGAGAAGGAGAACTGAACATATTTGTCATTGCTTCTTCTTCTTATCGACTGTCGCCTGGATGGAAACCCGCCTTCTCACTGTGATAGACGATAGAGTGATAAGCAACCATAGAGGAAGTGACAGCAATTAATCAATACTAATTTTCATATCTTTGGAACTGAGATCAGTCAGGAAATTTGATTAGTTAATAAGAGCAGCCCTCCTGGTTTATTTCATTATTTAAGTACGAAGTGGATCTCTTAGCGTTATCAGTATAAAACATGTTCTCATAAAAAGCACGACTAATTTTCTCTTGGCGGCACAATAGAAATTAACTTTGGCCGCGAATGTTCAGCTCTGGGCTTCATCATAGTTAGGCTGAATTCTTGCCACGCCCCATTAGGCTCGATCACCAGCCGCTTTTCGGGAAATGAACCCGCGCTGACCCCCCGAATAGCCTCTTCTTGGGGAGGAAAACCGAACCGGGAGTGGGCGGCGGAAACTGAGATCGAGCCTACATCCCATAAGAAAAGAAGAAATGGAATTCAATGGTTGCTTCCTCCGTCATGGTGACTTCTAAGACCAAGTTCAAGTGACCAATCACAGCAGTCGTAAACAATCCAATGAACCAATCAGAGCTCGAAGCAATTACATGTAGCCGGCGCCAAGCGCGGGAAAATGCGTGCGAGCAAGTCACGATTGGTTTTGATTTCACTTCTGATTGGATGAAAAAGTGGTGCGAGATTATTTAGCCAATCACAAAGCGTACTATTGCAATAGCCTGATGTATGGTTTGCCTGCTGAGTTTGAAAAGCTGCAATGCAAACAAAACACGGCTGCTGGGCTTGTCGCGAGAATAAAACGTAAAGAGCACAGGACAGGTGCGTAACCTATAGTTTTAGTGAGCGGATATCTTTTAAAATCTGATTGCTTACATATAAAGTCAGTCACTTATTGCTACTCAGCCTCCCTACTCAGCTAGCGTATATTTTCACCCCTGTATCTCTAAGCGCACATTCTGTTTCTGTAGGCTAGACTGCGAGACTGAACCCGATCCACGCGCCTCGCGCTCGCGCGCTAGTTAGAATTCGAAGATGCAACTTGCGCGCGACAAAAATTGTACCGAAAAGTGCGACAAACTGTGTAAACGCATACGGGCCTTTAGTCTCCTTCGCGGCCGGTTTTTGAGATGTCACGCAACGATCAAAAAACTGTTGCGAAGGAGACTACATATCCTTCGCTCTCCACTATCTGAACGCCTGGAACAGGCTTTATGTCCTCGCGCGAACAATCCTGCCAGGCACTAATCCTCTGCAGCAAGGAGTTAAAAATAACACCACCATTAGTTTACCTTTTGATTTTTTTCAAGGTATACGACACAGTTGAGGGGTCAATGGTTGACATGTTGAAAGGACACAGAGACACAATTTACTGCCTGGCATATGAATCTTCTGGTAAGGTGAATAGAAAGTCAAAATAATACATTTTTCCTGAGATCTTCGTGGAGCGGGACGGGGGGTGGGAAAGAGAAAATAAATAATAAAAGTAAGCAATGTTGATACCACGTCCACTTAACGCAAACACGACACAATAGAGCCCAAACTGAAAGCCAAAATGCAACCGTGGACAGCTGTTTCGACCTGTTTGGGTCTCGTCAGCACGGTGTAGCAGCAAGAAGATAGCAAAACCAGCGCTAGTTGTCTGCCAATCTTCTTGAAGATAGCAAAACCAGCGCTAGTTGTCTACCAATCTTCTTGGCATGCCCATGGTTGCATTTTGGCTTTCATTTTGGGATCTACTGTATCCTGCCGTTGTCGGGTTAAGTGTTCTACGTAGTATCAGCCTTGCTTATACTTTATTTGTATTCACATTTTTGGCTGATTAGATCTTCTCTAGATCCTACGTTCACCAGCAGCATTTTCGTTCGCGGTCCTTTGCCACTGAGAGCTGGCTTAGGGGACGGGAACCCGGGAGGAAAGGGGGTGGGAGGCAGAAAGGTGGAGTGGGAGAAATGGGAAAAAAATTTGCAATATTGTGTAATATTTTGCAATTATAAAAGTACAAAGAGGGGGCCAACAGACCTGGGAATTGGGGGTAGTGAGGGATGTGCGAAAAAGATAAGCATGGAATGGGTGGATTTTGTCGCGCGTTACTTACTTCTTGCCAATAGTGCCAAGAATCAAAATTCAAGAAAATGTCAAAAAAATGTAAACTGATTGTAAAACAAATGGTACCATGCAAAAGTACTGCTGAAGAGGTTTCATTTGAATGGTCACACCATAGGATTTCATCAACAGACTCAAAAGTTAGAACAAATGGTACCATGCAAAAGTACTGCTGAAGAGGTTTCATTTGAATGGTCACACCATAGGATTTCATCCACAGACTCAAAAGTTAGAACAAATGGTACCATGCAAAAGTACCGCTGAAGAGGTTTCATTTGAATGGTCACACCATAGGATTTCATCAACAGACTCAAAAGTTAGAACTACACTACATGTCTTCATGATTGACCCTGGGAGTGAAAGGGTTAAAAGTGAACTTGCCACAAAACACTGTAATTTGAAACACACCAATCGCGCGCAGAGTGTCTTGACCTGCCTTAAGCCCCGGACACACGGTGCCATTTTTCTTGTAACGTTGTCGCAACAAGATTTTTTTGGGGGTGTCACATGATGCAATTTGTTGCGCGCAACGTCGCAAAAGTAGAACTTGATTCTACTTCTGCAACTGTTGCGCGCCACGTTACAAGAGCTGCACCGTGAGTCTGGACCTTTACTGTCAAGCGATCAGATCTTCACAGAGCAAAATTACAACTCAAGACTCTAAAAAATGCCAATTATTTTTCCACTAATCTATATACATCTTCCGCCGCCTTCACTGTCATTCTTTACTTGATAAAGATGGTAGACACATCGCAACGTCGTATCCCTTTAGTTTTTGTATTCTTCCTCAAGTGTTTCAACAAACCTTTAGTCATATAATATTATTGTGTAATAATATGAATCCGGCACAAAGCGTATGCCTTGATCTGCCTTGGTGTCTAGCGATTAGAGACATTAGATCTTCAGGAACACTACTAGCTCAACAATTCGTTTCCGTGGTACTGTTCGGAAGGCCTTGGTCATCTTAATCAGAAATTAGATTGAAAGATAGAGTTTTCTTTAGTAAAATTTCTACTCCAAATTTCGTAACATCGGAAAATTTAACTCCTTTTGTTTTCGGAGGGATTAGAAATGTCATTTTTGGTACGAAATATAAAATAAGGTTAATCTCGTACCCAGATTTCTCACGGTTAGGCGGAACCATTTCAAGTAGAAGCACGAGTGAGATCTGGGTACGAGATTAAAATAAGGTCAGGCTGGTCAGGCTTGGATTTCACAACATGTCCTCCAGGACGAGATTAACTGATATCGTTAATTCTTAAATTGCTCCGAATTAACGATATCAGTTAATCTCGTCCTGGAGGACATGTTGAGGATTTTCGGAAAGGAGAATGCAGTTAGAAAATTCAAGGGACAATAAACAATTCCCTAAAATTTTCTGCCGCTGAAATATTCAGCTGAAAGAACCGAAAAGCTCATACTGTATTAACTTTTACCACAAACCCATAAGTGGGTTGAAACGTGTAACGCGCATTCACAGCTTCCGAATATTTGCTTTGTACCATATTTGGAAACCCCTCGGTCCAGGAGATTGTAGGCAAGTTATTCTAGCGAATTGATTGGTTAATATTTTTATCTTGATTTTCCAAATATGGCTGTAACAACTTCTAAGCAAATGGAATAATCGGAAGCTTGTCTTGAAGCGTACAAGAGACAGTTACACGTTTCAACCCACTTTATGGGTTTCTTCTTTCACATAGTTTTCCTTTAAACGCACTAAAATGATATGAAAAACAGTACAACGCCATACCGAGCGCTTTCCTAAACATTCCTCCTTGGGCGCCCCTGGATCTTCACAGCGCAAAATAATTCGATTAGACCATTGCATGGTAGCCTTTGCCGGAACAAGCTCCTTTCAGGAGTTAGCAGCCTGTCCCATGCAGATGTTAAAATTATGGAGCCGCAGAGCAGTTAAAAACCGGCGTACGAACGAGCGGGGAAGACAAGGGGAGAGAGGGGAGGGGGGGGGGGGGGGGGGGAGAGAGGATGTCTCGCTCTCTTTCGCGCCTATCCTCCTTCGTCCAAACCTCGTTCCCAGGGTTTTTCCACCCTGGGAACGAGGTTGTCCTCCGTCAACACTCGCGATATTTTTCCTTCGTGTGCCGCCTATCCCTCGCTCCCCACTATCTCAATCCCCGGAACAGATTAAGGGGTTAGTGGGTAAAAAGCGAACCAAATGCACTCGGTTAAAGTAAAGGCCCGGACACACTGTGCAACTTTTCTTTGAACGTTGCGCAAGAAGTGCAGAAGAAGAATCGAGTTATATTTTTGCGACGTCGCGCTCAACAAATTGCATCATGTATAACTCCCAAAAACTCTTGTTGCGCGCAACGTTGTAAGAAAAGTTACACAGTGTGTCCGGGCCTTTAGTAAACAAGTAAATGAAAGAAAAAGGCGGGAACACCGCAACACGCAATATAGCCAAGCAGGAGCGTAGCTACCTGTACGCACGTACGCATGTGCGTACCTGAAAAAGTCGAAAAAAAGAGAGAGAAAGATTTGGGATTTGAGGGTGAGGGCAGAAGGTAGTGGGAGTGTTTGAATATTGATTGTGCGTACCTCTGAAAAAGTCCTGGCTACGCCCCTGCCAAGTTGTTGCGCATCCAGAAGTTAAAATTATTAGAAATTATCAAGTAAGCTTCCATAAATTATTTAGTAAACAAGTAAATGAAAGAAAAAGGCGGGAACACCGCAACACGCAATATAGCCAAGCAGGGGCGTAGCTACCTGTACGCACGTACGCACGTGCGTACCTGAAAAAGTCGGAAAAAAAAAAGAGAGAGAAAGATTTGGGATTTGAGGGTGAGGGGAGGAGGTAGGGGGAGTGTTTGAAAATTGATTGTGCATACCTCTGAAAAAGTCCTGGCTACGCCCCTGCCAAGTTGTTGCGCATCCAGAAGTTAAAATTATTAGAAATTATCAAACAAGCTTACATAAATTATTTAGAGAATAAAACCTGGATACGGTAACAAGTCATATGGGGGCAATGAGGCTCAGTCGTCGTGAAGTGTTTCTGTGTTGTCTTGAGGTCCTCGGGTTATCTATGAGTGGTATTTGTTTCCAAAGATCTTGCTTAATATCTGTAGATTATCCTTATAAGTTTTTCCTAAATATCGCGTATCCAGATAACCCCAAATATATGGGGCCCATTGTTTTGCTAAAATACATGCTTGCAAAGGTATTCAAGACGTACAAATTTAAATGCAAAACGGTTAGCTAGACTTGACATGATTAGCGCTGAAGACTAGAAAGCAGCCGTGAAAAGCGATTTTTTTCCTTATTGCGACTCATCAGCACGGCGTAGCTCACACAGTGAGACTCAGTGATACTTCACCTTTTCCCTATATACGCTGCTATTCATTCTAGAAAAGAGCAAGACAGAGCGACGCGACAAGAGCGGAGATCGATTATCACTGAGTCAATCGCTTAAGACGGTCTGCAAAACGTCACGTGTAACTTCGGTATGGAAAAAGTATTTCAGAAATTATTTTGCGAATAATAATATGACAACGCATTCTCGTATAGTACAATCTAGTCGGCACCATTTTGTTTCTATCTATCTGGAAGTTTTCACAAGTTTTCCAAGAGAGGAAAATGTCATTTTGTTTCCCGCCGGAACACGAAAAATCCTAGCTATCCCATAAATCACCTCGTGCCGAGAACTCTTCTTCAATCCCATACTCCTCTCCGATCGTGTGGAGAGTTTATTTTCCTTCGTCCTCCTTCGTCCAACATGAGAGCGCTGCCAACATGGGTCGATAAAGTCCACGATAAAGACAAAGTAGAGCAATGGTGAGAGCTGTGAAATCTTCAGATATTCGTCTTTGCTTCTGCGTCCATTCTGATAGATTTTTTTTTTCTCGCAACAGTATTTACGACCTCGCATTCAAGCCCGATGGTAGTCAACTCATCGTTGCCGCTGGAAACCGCGTTCTGGTAATTAGCAAAACTTTACCTGAATTTTTTCGTAGAATTTTGAAATTTTGGTGATCGTTTGTGGAATGTATTCTTAGGTTTATGATACAAACGATGGAACGCTTATTCAGCCGCTTAAAGGTCATAAAGAGACGGTTTATTGTGTCGCTTACTCCAGAGACGGTAAGAATTTTATCATTCCAACTCTGCATATTTCGCGATCATGTCCGTTCGTATTGTAGTTAAGCTAAAGTAAAATTCGTCCAAAATGTATTTTTTTATTTTAATCTTGAAGATTATATATAAAATTCTGTTCCACTGAAATATTGTAGCACTGATTTTTTTTAACCTGAATGTCTAGAAACAGGTGAAGACTTTGGATTCGATAACCCCTGTTGACATTTTTAAAATCTTTCAGGGATTATCGGATTATAACCCTTTTTTGGGTCGATCGCGGGTTTTTTCAATCATCGATAGCCTTTATTTTTTTTTCCTTTTACATGTTTAAAGTTTCTAAGTTTGCTTGTGTCTTATTGTTTATTCTAGTAATATTTAACTGAGTTGGAAAACATCCAAAACAAACTCTGACTTTGATGTACATTTTATATGAATTTTTTCGTACATTTTAGCTTGATACTTTTGGTACACTGCCTTAAATTTTATCAGCATTTCTCTGAAGTAAGAGCCTTTTTCTTTTATTCAAACCAATACAAGACAATGCAGTACATGGGTGTGCGTAGACATAACAAGGTTAAGTTTATCGACCGTGACCCTCATTGGTGCACCCATAGAGTTAAAGAGGCCATTCACATTAATTAGACTTCACCCTAATGACATCAACAGGGACAAAGGAATTGAAATTCCTGATGCGTGGATGCCTATTATCCAGAAACACAACAGCCGATTGGTGTTACGATGGACCTCCTAGCGAACAGTTCATAATTGGAATAATGAAGATTGAAATCCACAAATCACAAACAACCACAATGATACATAGAGTGTTACACATCCAGTTGACTTCATCGCCTGGTGAAGACCAGCAGTAAGCAGTCGAAACATCGCGATACACATCTTAAGTGACTACATCGTGAGATAAACGATAAACAAGCTATCATAAAAAAATACTTTTGGCATTATTATGATACTAGATTCACACAATGTTGCCAGGGAAAAGTAGTTGTTGGTGTTGTTAATGTCTTGGTTTTTTTTGTCCAAGTTATCAGGGATCATAATAGGCAGGGAAAATCCCCTGCCCCCCCCCCCCCCCCCCGACACCCTTATACACTGCCCTGGGTTGTGTATGTCTGATTTTAATGCTTTTGCTCCCAGAGTCAATTACAGAGACATGTCTTGTAGTTCTAACTTTTGGGTCTATGGATGAAATCCTGTGGTGTGACCATTCAAATGAAACCTCTTCGGCAGTACTTTTGCATGGTACCATTTGTTTTTCAATATTTTTACAAAATGAAATGTTGGCTTTTTCTTGCATTTTGATTTAGACTCTTGTGAGTTGAAGGGCAAGACAGTCAGTCATGCCTGATTATATTGGTCTTTAAATTAGGGTCCAAAGCAGATGGTGAACATAATTTGCACTCTGCCGATCAAAGTGCAAATGTTGCAATAAATTTATTATTTTATTACTACAGGAAAACGGTTTGCTTCTGGTGGTGCTGACAAAAGTGTTATTATATGGACATCTAAACTAGAAGGCATTTTAAAATACACGTAAGCAGTGCACTTTATTTACCAAACGTCACAGAATATTAGAATGTTATTCTATTTCACCTCCATACAATTCTGAATTGTACAAGTGTCTGTTTTGGGGTGTGTGAGTGAGGGGAAGCGAAAAGCACATTAGGACTTTAGAATTTGGTACTTTATAAATTGTAATTAATTATTATTTATTATTATTAAGTGACAACGTCCTGTCTATTTTCATTAATTTATGAATGTAATTTGTGGAGTAATTACTTACCCTAGTACCTTAACCCCTTTGCGGCCAAGTTTCCTCAAATTTCATTCTCTCTATGGTCAAATATTTTATTTCTCAAATAGCGTATGGTAACTATAGTTCCATCTGGCCACTTATGGGTACCTGTTGTTGCTTTATCCTACACAAATCAGGCGAAGCTCTGGTTGTATGGATCACTAAAGTATGTCTTGTGTGTATCTTTACCAACCTCAAGAAGAAGGGGGGGGGGGGGGGGGGGGCTTTTTATTCCAAGTTGACTTTGAGCAAATGCAAATCAGTGATTTTTGACTAGAATAGTATAGTATTCAATACCAATCAAATTATCAATCCCTGTGCCAAAATAATACTAATATTACTTATATTATATTGTAGTAACTACATAATTTATAATTTTGTATTTTTTAGGCATAATGATTCTATTCAGTGCCTTGCTTACAATCCTGTCACACAACAACTTGCAAGCTGCACCACAAATGATTTTGGTTAGTGGTTGTTTATTTGTTAAAGGACAACATCTACACCTTATTTGGCAGTAGTAGTACTTTGTCTTTGTCTAGTAAACATGTTATCATATTCATTGAGTAAATATTATCAATTATTGATAGAGGCTATTTCCGCATGTTTTCAAAGGTTTGTGGTCCCCAGAACAAAAGTCAGTTCAAAAGCATAAAGTGCCTTCAAGGGTAACTGCTTGTAGGTGAGTCAATCCATCTGTCTATTAGTCTGTTAAACAGTAAGTCAGTCTGTCTGTCTGTCTGTGTCTGGTTGACTAACTGACTTACCTGCTGTTCAGTCAATCAGCAAGTCAGTCAGTCAGTTAGTCATACAGTCTTTCTGGTAGTCAGCCAGTCAGTTCTATGTAGTCAGTCAGATAAACATTTGTTTATCAATTTGAGTCAGTTGGACAGTCAGTCAGTCAGACAGTCTTTCTGCGGTAGGGTCGCGGCTCTTAGAAGCCTCTATTTTCATTGGCCTCGTAAAACAAGGCTGCTATTGTTTTTAGGGTTAGGGTCCATTGTTGTGTTGTTTGTCCTATTTTTAGGTCTAAGGGTGGCAAGCCAATGGTGTGAGACCTTCTAAAAGCTGTGACATCACCCTCTTTCTGACAGTCAGCCAGTCAGTCAGTTAGCCTGAGTCAGTCAGTTACATGTAGTTAGTCATTTAGTCATTTGTTTATCAATCTGAATCAGTTGGAGAGCCGGTCAGTCAGTCAGTCAGTCAGTCAGTCAGTCAGTCAGTCAGTCAATCAATCAATCAACCAATCAATCAAATATTATTGTCAATAAATTTATCAGTTTTGAACATACTTCACAATATTTTCATTTCTGCAATCAATAATTTCAAAATGTTTTGTTGCATTCATTTTCTTTTCAGTTGGACAAATGATGGACAATATCTTGCCCTTGGTCTTTTTAATGGATTTGTCAGCATTAGAAACAAGGTAAAAATGTTATTTCTGACTTTCTTTGCAATAGAACTAAGCCATGGACACACCGCTTGTTGGTGTCCTCAAAAGTATTAATTTAAAGCATGTTTGCTTTAATAGTATTTATTTGCTGATCTCTGTAAAAAAAAATGAGCCAATTACCATTAAAATTTTGTTTGATGTGTTCTTGACTGATTAGTCAGGTGCAGATTTTATTTCATGCCAAAGTTGGTGTATATTTAGTAGCTTTCAAAATTCTTTTTTGATTTAGAGTGGCGAAGAAAAAGTAAAGATTGAAAGACCAGGAGGCGCCCCAGTTTGGACACTGAGCTGGAATCCTTCCAAGTAAGTAATCAATATTCTTCTTAAGCCTGGTTTTCAAATGTTGGGAAAATCTCAGACGATCGGGGATTTCTCTATTTCCTGACCATCCCAGATGATGCAGACTTAATTACGAAACATGCAGAAAAAATTTCAGGCTAGATGGCATTTTTACATAATAAATAGCACACTATTCGTGACAGTCCCATTCACGCTTGCTTAATAAGAGATGGAGATATGTGACTGTGCTTGAGAGAGTAGGAAGTGAAAACGGATAGGGAAAGGGAGGGAGGGGAAAGAAGAGCCCGGAGGCATAGGATCGAGGCAAGCGCGAAAGAGAGAGATAACAAGTACGGCTGCCAACAACTAGAGGATTCTTACTTGAACTGGGCCGAAATTAGATGCACAGCTCTTATTTATACTCGCTCTGTAAGGGACTGGAGCAAATAGCATACTATTCGCGACAGTCCCTTTCACGCTTGCTTAATTAGAGATGGAGATATGCGACCATGCCCAGACGTTAAACGTTACAATAGCCTAACACCAAATGACCCGAGACACTTGCCAATACTCAAACCTAAAACCCCAAACCAGAAAATCACATCCAACCACCCAAATCTAAAGGAGACATGGCGAGACAGCAACTCCGATGGTCCTGTAAAATGAAGGTCTTGTGCAGCATTCATGTTATAGGATGCGGTAGGAGCAAGCATGGCACCAACCAAAATGAGCCATAGCGTCTAGAGTGAAGGCTTAAGTAATGGCCACCCTGGCTCTAAAGCTGTGCAGAGTTTACCCTCGTAAATTTGAGCGTCTTGCAGATAGTAACGGAGGCGGGACTGTAATCCTGTAAAGTAGAGTTCGCAATCTGCTCAATACGTGTGGCAGAAAACATCTTGCATTCTGGCAAAGAATTCAAAAACTAAAAAACTCCTTTTAGGGAGTCTTTTGATTAGCATAAGCGGAGGACAAAGGGATGCTCTGCAATTGGTAAAGATGGCTTCTTACATGGCAAATATATATGATATATGAATGGTGAACAGGGCATAATGTTGGGGAAAACGCAAATGATTGTGCGCAGGAAACTAGCGAGAGAACCCACCCAAGGGATGGCAACCAGAGCGTCAGTAATCCGACTAGGGCATTAGACACCCTTTCAGGCTACCATGGGAAAATAAGGAAACGAGATAAATGGCGCGGGAGAGGGCACGGAACAAAACAAACTCTGCAAATGACAGGGAAATAATGAGTAAACGGAAAGGAATACGGACAACCACCCGAAGTATGTAAACTTCGAGTTTAACACCAAGATAAACACACGAACCATAAAATCCACTAATAAAGGAGGAACGCACAATAAAAGAGTGCTAAACCGGGTAGAACTGGTAACAATATAGAAAAGGAAACAATAGGAAGCCAATGACATGAAAAATAGCAAATCTGCAAAATTTAAAACATAAAAATAAATACAGGAACCAAGCAGACCCAGGATAATAAAAACCAACGTACAAACTTCAACGGAACTGAGCGAAACATGGCACAGACTCAATGTCTGTAAGGCAAAGTACCGATAACAAAAACTTGACAGATAAATGCGTATAAACTTCGAAAGCACTACACAAACCCGATATTTGTGAGGCTAAGTACTCATATTCACAAAACGTGACAAATAAAGGCGTACACACTTCAAAGGCACTGCACAAACCCGATGTTTGTGAGGCAAGGTACGCATGATAAAGGCATACAAAACTTCAAAGCACTGCACAAACCGATGTTCGTGAGGCAAAGCATGCATAATAAAGGCGTACAAACTTCAAAGCACTGCACAAACCAATGTTTGTGAGGCAAAGTACGCATAACAGAACGTGACAAATAAAGGCGTGCAAACTTCAAAGGCACTGCACAGACCCGATGTACGTATAACAAAATGTGACAAATAATGGCGTACAAACTTCAAAGGCACTGCACAAACCCGATGTTTGTGAGGCAAAGTACGCATAACAAAATGTGACAACAAATAAAGGCGTACAAACTTCAAAGGCACTGCACAAACCCAGTATTGTGAGGCAAAGTACGCATAATAAAGGGGTACAAACGTCAAAAGCACTGCACAAACCCGATGTTTGTGAGGCAAAGTACGCATAACAAAACGTCACAAATAAAGGCGTACAAACTTCAAATGCACTGCACAAACCCGATGTTTGCGAGGCAAAGTACGCATAACAAAACGTGACAAATAAAGGCGTACAAACTTAAAAAGCACCTCACAAACCCGATATTTGTGAGGCAAAGTATGCATAACAAAAGTGACAAATATAGGCGTACAAACTTAAAAAGCACTGCACAAACCCGATGTTTGTGAGGCAAAGTACGCATATTAACAAAAGGTCACAAATAAAGGCGTACAAACTTCAAAAGCACTGCACAAACCCGATGTTTGTGAGGCAAAGTACGCATAACAAAAGTGACAAATATAGGCGTACAAACTTAAAAAATACTGCACAAACCCGATGTTTGTGAGGCAAAGTACGCATATTAACAAAAAGTCACAAATAAAGGCGTACAAACTTCAAAAGCACTGCACAAACCTGATGTTTGTGAGGCAAAGTACGCATATTAACAAAACGTCACAAATAAAGGCGTACAAACTTCAAAAGCACTGCACAAACCCAATGTTTGTGAGGCAAAGTACGCATAACAAAAGTGACAAATATAGGCGTACAAACTTAAAAAACACTGCACAAACCCGATGTTTGTGAGGCAAAGTACGCATATTAACAAAATGTCAAATAAAGGCGTACAAACTTCAAAAGCACTGCACAAACCTGATGTTTGTGAGGCAAAGTACGCATATTAACAAAACGTCACAAATAAAGGCGTACAAACTTCAAAAGCACTGCACAAACCCAATGTTTGTGAGGCAAAGTACGCATAACAAAAGTGACAAATATAGGCGTACAAACTTAAAAAACACTGCACAAACCCGATGTTTGTGAGGCAAAGTACGCATATTAACAAAATGTCAAATAAAGGCGTACAAACTTCAAAAGCACTGCACAAACCCAATATTTGTGAGGCAAAGTACGCATAACAAAAGTGACAAATATAGGCGTACAAACTTAAAAAACACTGCACAAACCCGATGTTTGTGAGGCAAAGTACGCATATTAACAAAATGTCACAAATAAAGGCATACAAACTTCAAAAGCACTGCACAAACCAGATGTTTGTGAGGCAAAGTACGCATATTACAAAACGTCACAAACAAGCGTACAAACTAAAAGGGACCCGAGGGAAAAGCACTGCATCAACCCAATGTTTGTGAGGCAAAGTACGCATAATAAAACTGGACAAATACAGGTGTACAAACTAAAATGGGAAATGAGGGAAAAGAACTGCACAAATCCGATGTTTACGAGGCAAAATACGCAAAAAAATTAAAAGTACAAACATAATAAGCGTACAAACTTAAAAGGGGGACTGAGGGAAGAGCACTGCACAAGGCCAGTGTTTGTGAAGCGAAGCACGCAAAGCTATAAATAGCTCAACAACCAAATATAAAAGCGTGTAAATTCCATAAAAGCTGTAGGGAAGCGAAAAACTATAGAAAGAAACAAGGCTACGAAAACACGAAATCCTAGACATCTCCGATGATCTGGGATCGTCGGGGACAAATTGGGAAAATCGGGAGATTTCTGAGATGATTTCTGAGATGATCTGCAATTATCAGTGAAAGCGAAGTGAGCAGTACTTTCCTGTGGTACTGGTTATTATGCTGTACAAGGTGGTTCTAACTTTTGAGTCTGTGGATGAAATCCTAAAGTGTGACCAAATGAAAGCTACTGAGCAGTACTTTCCTGTGGTACTGGTTATTATGCTGTACAAAGTGGTTCTAACTTTTGAGTCTGTGGATGAAATCCTCAACTGTGACCATATTCAAATGAAAGCTACCAAGTAGTACTTACCTGTGTGTATTTGTACATGCGTGTCTCGGAATGCCTCACAGGATCGGCTGAGAAAACAATAGAACAAACAACAGAACAATGAACCCTATCCCTGAAAACAATAGAACAAACAACAGAACAATGGACCCCAGCCATGAAAACAATAGAACAAACAACAGAACAATGGACCCCAGCCATGAAAACAATAGAACAAACAACAGAACAATGGACCCTAGTGCTGAAAACAATAGAACAATGAACCCTAGCCCTGAAAACAATAGAACAAACAACAGAACAATGGACCCCAGCCATGAAAACAATAGAACAAACAACAGAACAATGGACCCTAGCCATGAAAACAATAGAACAAACAACAGAACAATGGACCCTAGCCCTAAAAATATTATTCATCTGCCGATACCCAGGTCCAGCGAAATTATAGGTTTCAAATGAATTTAAAGCTTTCAAACTCCCTCTACAGCTACATTTATTAAATTTGGGCTACATTCAGTATAAAATTAATATAAATGAGGCCCTGCCAGGGTAAATTCCGACAGGCGACATGACCCAAAAAATAGCGACAGCACGTAAAATGAAATTGCGTCAAAAGACGATCTTTCTCGGCACAATTCCAACAGCGACATCAAAGCCGAGAATTAGCGACAAAGAAAGGTGGTTTGGCATTTTTTAACCAATTTGAGGTCCTTGAGGACCCTTGAGGTGCCCTTGAGGGTCTCTTGAGCATCGCGTTATACATCATTTACCCAACTCCAAACGAACGCAAACAAACGCACAAACTCCAAACGCACTGAACGATAACTGAGCTATTGTAGAACTGTAGGCGTTTCTTTATAACGTACCATTATCCACCTTTTCTAAAATTCCGACAAACTATGTTCGTTCAATTTCCGACAGCGACGTGAAGCATTGATAAAACACAGACATGAGACATTTTAAAATTCAAACAAGCGACACGGGACACCCCCCTGGCAGGGCCTCATAAATCTATGCCATCTTGGTGATACCACTATTTATTACAAATTTAACAGGGAAGAGCCATATGACATTTTAGCTGTGGGTTGCTGGTCACAAAAGCTTTCATTCTATCAGCTCAGTGGAAAACAGGTATTTTTTTCCCTTACAATTTCTAATTAGCTCTGATATAACCCTTTCCCTCCCAGAGTCAGTTATGGAGACATGTAGTGTAGTCTTATTTTTTTGAGTCTTTGGACAAAATCCTGTTTCAAATGAAACCTCTTTGGCAGTACTTTCGCATGGTACCATTTGTTCTAACTTTTGAGTCTGTTGATGAAATCCTATGGTGTGACCATTCAAATGAAACCTCTTCAGCAGTACTTTTGCATGGTACCATTTTTTCTAACTTTTGAGTCTGTTGATGAAATCCTATGGTGTGACCATTCAAATGAAACCTCTTCAGCAGTACTTTTGCATGGTATCATTTGTTCTTACTTTTTAGTCTGTTGATGAAATCCTATGGTGTGGCCATTCAAATGAAACCTCTTCAGCAGTACTTTTGCATGGTACCATTTGTTTTTCAATGTGTGACATAATGAAATTTTGATTTTTGGCATTCTTGGGAAGTAAAGGGTTGAAACTGATCTACATTGTATATAATTTTTTCAGGCTTCTTTTCGCAATTGCTTAAATTGCGTTCACAACTGCGAGGATCATTCTTCATTTGATTGTATATAATGTTTACTACATGAGCGGGAGTGTTGTATCGGCCTATACGATCACGAGCCGAAGGCGAGTGAATGTATAGTACCGATACAACACGGACGCGAATGTAGTAAACAACTTGTGAAATTCACATTTACATGTAAATTAGATACAACCACTTGTGAGTTGTATCTGAAATGCAAATTAGATACAACCACTAGTGAGTTGTATCAAGATTGTATCAGCCTATACGGGGTGATCATGTGATTGGAATGGCTCATTTCTATTTGTTAGTACCCTTTTGAATTATTAATGAATTTTACAAAATAATTTGTTTTAGGTTGGAAAGGACCGTCACCTTGGTTACGACCCATGCTGCCTCAGTTTCTTCTCCAAGGGTGAATACCTTGTGATAAGTGGATCTGATAAAAAGGTGAGTTGGGGAGCTAGATATCCAGTATTCTAATTTGAGACAAAGAAAATAAAAACTAAACTGGTTTGAAAATTTTCGGGTTTTTCAAATTTTCAGAAAATTTTCAGCCACATCTATCGGTGTGTTACATTCTAGGGAAATGGTTTTTGAGCTATTTTGTCTAAATTAGGTCTTTTTAATCTGGAATGTTAAAGAGAATAGCAGGTTTAATTTTTGAGTTATTTTTCCACAGTGCTCACTTCACACAAAAGAAGGTGTGTGTCTGACATCTATTGGTGAACAACAGAGCTGGGTTTGGTGCTGTAGAGTCAGACCTGATTCCAACTATGTGGTAAGAAACACCAGGAGTGCTTTTAGTATGTACATACTTTAGAATTCCAGTTAGCCTTTGATAATAAGATGGTAGATGATACATTATTGGTAATAATGTAGTGTGTGAACCTGGGTCTTTCGGTCAATAATGGTAATATATAGGACTGAGTGGAGTCCAATTCAGTCTGTAATCATATGAGTGATTAACAAAATCGGACAACTGCAAAGCGAGAGGGGAGGAGGGGAAGAGGCAGGGAAAAGGACCTGTCCCCCTCTCCCCAGTTTCTCCTTGGCTTGCTTTGCTCTTGGCCTTCCTTTTTGGCCTGTCCTCGCCACCAGCAAGGAGACCTGTTCACAGGCTAGCAATGGTGATGACGATTTTGATGATGATGCAACCTCATTCCCAGGGTCTTCTCCTTCCCGTCCCCTGGAGCGAGAGAGAGAAAGACCCTGGCACAGGCTGGTCACGTCACATATCTCACAAAATAAAAAATTCCCCACAAGGGATCCCTGTTTCTGGAAGTTTTGTTGCCCAAAATTTTTGTCAACATCAAAACAAGGCTGGCTTTGGCGGATGAGATCCGCCATGTTTTAGCAGCCTTCACTTTGCGATCATAAATAGCAGCTACTGGAACATTAATCCCAAACCAAAACAAGTCAAGTGCCTGGAGGCAATTTACTCTGGAAGAGATACTATCAGTGTACTGCCAACAGGATACAGAAAATCGATCATCTTCCATCTTTTACCCGGGCTCTTCTTGAACAAAATCAACTCGATGGACACAGACAGTCTCGCCAATTCATCCTGTTATTGTCATTACTCAAATTTTCCATTTTTTTTGTAGGCCCTTGGTTGTCAGGATGGTACAATAGCTTATTATCAACTGATCTTTAGCACTGTTCATGGCCTGTACAAAGATAGGTGGGTTTCCAGAAAAAGATTGATTTATTTACTGCTTTGCCACGGCAGGGTCAGCTCAGTTGGTCGAGCGAGAGTCCCTGGCCAGACCAACACTCAGGGTCTTGAAAATAACTGAGGATAAAGATGCTACCTTTGCTGTGATCAGATATTTGCAAATAGTAGCTTAGACCTTTACATGGCTCAGATGACGGAACAAAAATGGCGGTCTGGTCTCCAATTGAAGGGGTCAGTGCCTGGTAAAAAGCCCTAAAAGTGACTTCTGATAAACTGCTGGATTCTCATTCCAAATTGCCTTGTATTCCCTTGTGAAAGGCAGGGAGAATTTGACATTACATCAAAAGTCACTTAGGGCCTTATTCCGTGCACCCCTTCAATTGGGGAATTAAAAAAGTGTCTTCAATCAGCACTTTTGTGCTAAATACATGATTGACACTTAAATAAAATATTTTTTCAATTTGTTATACAGAACAGTGTGTTGATGTAATATTATAAATGCTTTTCAAATGTTAAAATGTGTACAACAACAACAACAACAACAATTTATTTACAAATAATAAAACAAATTATATTAGCAACCCGCAAATAACAAAAGTTAATTGTGGCGGGTTGCTGCACACTAAACAATTACAGGAGCTCACTATAAAATAATTGACAGATAACAATAAATACGAAAAATAAGGAATGTATCTAGTTTGTATCTAGTTTTCTTCAAGTTTTGTATCTAGCATTTGTAAAAATATCAACTTTTTTTTATTTCTTGCACACAGATATGCTTTCAGAGACAACATGACAGATGTCATCATTCAGCATTTAATCACAGAGCAGAAAGGTTTGTCTGTGGCATTTTTACTTCCACAACTGTACAAACTTGCATTTTAAGCTCTTTTGTTGTTTGACAGTTCGCATCAAGTGTCGTGATTTGGTGAAGAAGATCGCTATCTACAGGCACAGACTTGCTGTAAGTATTTAGTTACACCTGATGTTCTTTTTGTTTGTTGATATTACTTGTTTTGTTCAAAAAGTCTTGATCATGTATTGCACTTGTCTGTTGATGATGTGTCGCATTTATCTTTTGTACCATTTCTCTTTTGATTACTTGTTCCACTTGTCTGTTGATGACTTGTTCTATTAATCTTTTGATCACTTCTAATCCACTTGTCTGTTTATCACTTGTTCCATATCTCTTTTGATCACTTGTTCCACTTATCTGTTAATAATAATAACTGTTTTTTCACAAATTCCATTGAGAAACGTGACAAGGAGATAAAAGAAGTTATCCCTTTCTAGTTGATCACTTGTTCCATTTATCTTTTGATCACTGGTTCCCCTTGTTTGTTGATCACTTGTTCCATTTATCTTTTGATCACTTGTTGCATTTGTCTTTTGATCACATGTTCCACTTGATTATTAACAGCATGTTTCTGTTATTAATCACTTGTTCCATTTATCTTTTGATCACTTGTTTCACTTGTTTGTTGATCACTTGTTTCACTCATCTATTGATTACTTGTTCCATTTGTGTTTTGATCACTTATTCCACTTGTCTGCTGACGTGTTCCATTCATTGATCACTTGTTCTTTATTGTCTTTATCAGGTTCAGTTACCTGACAAGATAGTCATTTATGAACTTAATACAGATGACATTTCAGACATGCATTATAAAGTCAAGGTATGTACATGCAGACCTCTGATATAATCAATACAGTTCTATGACATTTCGAAGTATTAGTGAATAGGTTTAACCCAGGAGTGTCAGTACAAATGTCGTCTTTGCTGTCAACTTTGAAAAAAAGAGTAGGAAAACACAGCATCCTTTAATTTTTTTTTGTCTTAACGTTATGTTTTTAGCAATAATTCTGCAATATTATTTTCATTTTCAGGAGAAGATTGAGCGGAAATTTGAGTGTAACCTGCTTGTGTCCTGTTCCAATCACATCATCCTTTGTCAGGTAATAATGAAAAGTTCGATTTTTTTTGTCAGTTTTTTTTTATTGTTCATATTTCATTTTATGTATGTTGATACTTAATGGCATCCTTGTTATACATTTGTATTTTATTAGGAAAGACGACTCCAGTGCTTATCATTTTCAGGGGTCAAAGAGAGGCAAGTATTAAACCTGTATCTCCCAAGAGTGCCAAATATCAAATTCAAGAAAAATCCCAAATTTCATTTTGTAAAATATCTAAAAACAAATGGTATCATGCAAAAGTACTGCTGAAGAGGTTTCATTTGAATGGTCACACCATAGGATTTCATCAACAGACTCAAAAGTTAGAACAAATGTTACCATGCAAAAGTACTGCTGAAGAGGTTTCATATGAATGGTCACACCATAGGATTTCATCAACAGACTCAAAAGTTAGAACAAATGTTACCATGCAAAAGTACTGCTGAAGAGGTTTCATTTGAATGGTCACACCATAGGATTTTGTCGGCAGACTCAAAAGTTAGAAATACACTATGTCTCCATAATTGACTCTGGGAGTGAAACAGGTTAAAAACCCTTTTGTTTTGTAATCACTCAGGAATAATCACTAAGTACTAGGAGAAGTTTTTGAATTTTCTGCTAACTTTTAAAAAGCTATGGGGAGTACAGGAGATTGAGTTTATTCTCCCCTGGGGTATATGTTGAGGGGGTGGGAGAATAGGTGTGGCACGATGCAGGTGTGTTGGGGATAACATAGAATTTCTAAAAGTATGACATCTGACGTCTACTTCAAAAGTTTTGAAACCCCTTTGTTTTGTTTTATTGTAACAGAGAATGGGTGATGGAGTCACTTATTCGCTACATTAAAGTAATCGGTGGTGCCGCAGGCAGGGAAGGTCTCCTTGTTGGTTTGAAAAATGGACAGGTAGGTGATGCTACAGAAATTGGTCTAAACTCCAGCTATTAGAGCTACCTGTGCCTTAAGTTAAGGTGACTTTTGGGTTAACACAGATTGGAGCTAAAAATGACACTTACTGTAATTGAAAGTAATTAAATAAGTGTATTGCGTGATGCATTGGACTTTATATCTGAAGGTCGGTTTAAGGCCTGGTGTAGGCTGTTGCGTTGTTTCCTTAGATGAGAAACTTCACTCCACATTCTCTTGCCACCCAGGTGTATGAATGGGTACCGATGACAAAATGCTGGTGGGGGGGGGGGGGGGTAACCCATCCAGGGGGGAGTAGCGATATTCCTAGTCACTTCATATTATATAAACCAGGTCACCCTGTGGTGGACTAGCATCCCATCCAGGGGGAGTAGTAATACTCCTAGTCACTTCATAGTATATAAACCAGGTCACCCTGTGATGGACCAGCATCCCATCCAGGGGGGAATAGTAATACTCCTAGTCACTTCATAGTATATAAACGAGGTAACCCTGTGGTGGACTAGCATCCCATCCAGGGGGGAGTAGCAATACTCCTAGTCACTTCATAGTATATAAACCAGGTCACCCTGTGATGGACCAGCATCCCATCCAGGGAGGAGTAGCAGTATTCCTAGTCACTTCATAGTATATAAACCAGGTCACCCTGTGATGGACCAGCATCCCATCCAGGGGGAGTAGTAATAATCCTAGTCACTTCATAGTATATAAACCAGGTCACCCTGTGATGGACTAGCATCTCATCCAGGGGGGAGTAGTAATGCTTTTAGTCACTTCATAGTATATAAACCAGGTCACCCTGTGATGGACTAGCATCCCATCCAGGGGGGAGTAGCAATACTCCTAGTCACTTCATAGTATATAAACCAGGTCACCCTGTGATGGACTAGCATCCCATCCAGGGGGGAGTGGCAATATTCCTAGTTGCTTCATGCTGCAGAAATCGGGTGAAGCTCCGGCCATGTGGGCTCCCTGTGACTCGTGTGGGCCACCTAGGTTTCCTGTGCAACTTTACCTTTTTTATATTAGCTGTAGTTAAAGGGCAGTTTCACCAAATAGCTAATGCTAAAACAAGCATTTTGTTTGTTATCTGAACAGATCATGAAGATATTTATCAACAATCCATTTCCTCTGCCGATTCTGAAGCAGGAGACAAGTGTTCGATGCCTTGACCTGAGCACCAGGTCAGTTGCATTGTGATTAATTTTTATTTTAAAGAACACTGTTGTCCCCAATAATACAGCAGAGCCTCATTAATCTGGCAGTCACTGGACTACCAAGATCTTGTGAAGAAATTAAAGTTCTAGATGGTGACTTAACAGTGGAATGATGGAAGTCTAATCATCTCAGTTCCAACTTCTTCCTTTACAAGCCCTGCCTCTTTTGATGTTATAAAATATTATCCAATTTTCTGATAATCATCTTTTCCAACAATGTGTTTCTACTGTCTTGTCTCTTAATCCCCATTCCTAGCATAGTCTGAGGGGCTAACCCTAATGTCCAGTTGTTATGTAGATAAGCTCCTGGGGGGGGGGGGGAGGGGGGGGGAGGGGGAGAGAGAAACTCCCATATAAAAATGACCGGGGTGCTCCTGGTACCTTTTTAGGTTCAAAATTTGTAGATTGGTACCGCTTTAAAGGGTACTTAAATCTAAAATGACTACCGTTAGAATTATTACAGTACCTTTTAGGGTATGAGCTGAAAAAAAATGATGGAATATGACATGTGTTGTTTTAGAATTGGTACCTCTTAGGGGTAAAAATTATTTTGAGCCACGCCTATCAAACGAGATTCTGGTACCTTTTAGGGTGTTTTTCGAAAATTTCTGACAATGTGGGATAAGCTGTCAATGTAGGTGGTATTGCTGAACTCTCTTAATATTTGAATTTATTTATTCTGAAGTTTAGCTGTAACATAATAATAATAATAATAATAATAATAATAATAATAATAATAATAATAATAATACAGTATACTATAAACAAATAAATTTATAAACACCACTTCTCAAATATTTCAAAGACGCTATAATACATAACATGTTTTTTTTATTTGTAGTCGTAGTAAGTTGGCTGTGGTTGATGAGAACAACACCTGTCTGGTTTACAACATCAAGAATAATGAGCTGCTTTTCCAGGTGTGTCATCCTTTTGTCATGACATTTGAGGACATGATCATACAAGATGAAATCTCTTGATATGTTAATAACTTCTCCCCACTGTTGTTATAGGAAACATACAAGGACAAAACAGGAGAATTTGTATTTTGATAATAGGGATTAAATTAGGGGTAAAAAGACTCCACTAACGACCACCTTGTCTGGATTTTTGGTCCTTTCAGCCAAATCCTCTTATTGAAAACTTGACCCTATAAGGGCCACTTTTCTACAGCGGCCATGTTTTCTCGTCTCCATTTCTCATCCATTCAGTCAAATCCTCTTATTAAAAACCTGACCGTATATAATGGCCAACTTTCTACAATGGCCACATTTTCTTGTCTCCATTTATCATCCATTTAATCAAATCCTCTTGTTAAAAACCTGACCCTATATAATGGCCAACTTTCTACAGTGGCCATTGCCTTTTGTCCAGAATTCTCGTCCTTTCACTCTCAAATCCTCTTGTTGAACACCTCCCCAAGGATAGCCATTGTAGTAATGTCGGACTGCATTTTTCTCTCGTTGGCTTTTACTATACTTTGGAAGGTACAAGGTGTATTGTGTGGTTTCATTTATTTAGTCTAAATAATGACCAGTATAACTAATAAGTTTGAATCTTTTGTCCCTTAGGAGCCAAATGCTAACAGCGTGTCTTGGAATACACATAATGAGGTACCCTCAAACAAAATTAATATAAAAAGCTTTAACCATGGTTTGTTCTGTTATTAAGCATGCAGGCGAGTGATGAGAGCACAAAAGAAGTGTATGATAAAACATGAGCCACAGACAAGTGTTTCTCCCTATTTCTTATAAATGCTTTATTACAGAAAACAATCACAGACCTTATAAAGGCTTTCTCATTTGTTTGATAACATAGTCCCGGGGGGGGGAGGGACTCCCATATAAAAATGACGGGGGTGCTCGTTGTAAATTTTCGAAATCACCCCTAAAAGGTACCAGAATCTTGTTTGTGGGCGTGGCTCAAAGAAAATTTTTACTCCTATGAGGTACCAATTCTAAACACCAGTTTTACTGAGCATGACAATTTTAATAGCGATAAAGACAATTTCCGATCACCTTTTTTCCCAGTACCCTAAAAGGTATCAAAATAACTCCAAGGGTGGTCATTTTTAGATTCATCACCCCAAGCGGGACCAATCCACCAATTTTGCACCCTAAAAGGTACGACGAGTACCCCTGTCATTTATATATCGGAGTCCCCCCCCCCCCCCCCCCCTGGGAACCTAGCTTCCCTTCATTTGTAGAGAAATGAATCTCATTAACATTGTGCTTTATGCTCCGATAAGGCATGCTAGATTACAACAGCCACTGTATTATTCTTAGCAGGTTTTTGTATTCAGTTTTATTGTATAACCATTTTTTTTTATTATTTCAGGACATGTTGTGTTTTTCTGGTGGTGGAATGCTGAACATCAAAGCCAGCAATTTTCCTGTTCATCAACAAAAATTACAGGTTTGGTTTGTTCCATTTTTGTTCTGTTTTTAAAAGTGTATTTTGATGCGACTTTTTATTTTCAAAATAAAACTTTCAATACATTGCCTGGCTAATCCTCTCTAATTTGTTTCTGTCCAACAGGGTTTTGTAGTTGGTTTTACGGGATCCAAAATATTCTGTCTTCATGTGTACACTATGTCTGCAGTGGAAGTGCCGCAGGTGAGATACAATGTGTTGACCACTTAACAATTGGTTCATGCTTTAGCGTGCACTATCGAGTTATGGAGCACGTGCAAAGTTTGGAGAGCACGAAAGAAGCATAAGAGTTGCCTGAGGCGATAGCCGAGGGCAACTCTAGCTTCTTGAGTGCTCTCCAAACTTCCCACGTGCCCTATAACTCGATAGTGCACAGCTAAAAGCATGAACCAATTGTTTTATAACATAGCCGGTGGATATTTTTCCCCGCGCTAACAATGGCCGCTCGTCCGAAAAAAATTCTGGCAAAGCGATTTGCTCACGCTATCAGCGTGCACTATCAGGATTTTGAGCACGCTTACGTATACTGAATTTGATTGTGTGGCTCTGCTAGCTATGTTATAAATAATTATAGGCATAATGTATGTGGGTGGCTCATTGCTTGGGTGAGATATAATCGAAGTAGTAGTGTTAAACCTTGTTAACAACCACCTCACAAAGTGGAGGTTGGGTGTCTGGGACATCCAGGAACTTCCACTTTTGCCAGCCAGCTCCTAGAACTGTCCCCATAGCTGGCAAATACTGGCAGCCCAGCCATGAGCCCCCACGCCAGGGAAACAGGCACCTGTCACACTGACATAGCAGTGGAAAGAGGGAGGGTAGGGGGGAGGGGGGAATGCTGAGGCCTTAAAATACACAGAACCTCAAAGAACGCTCACCACAAAATGCCACAAGAAACACCATGGTAAACATGCTTTACTCTGAGAGCACATGGAATCCTAGCACCTGCGTATATGCCAGATACCGCTGACTAAAGGGCGATCACTGATGCTTCTTGTTGTTAACTCTGTTAAATTACATTTAACTGCATTATAATTGTATCAATTCCTGAAGTAGTTATTAATAGTTCCCTATCTCATGTTTTTTAGTCTGCCCCAATGTACCAGTATTTGGAAAAAAAGCTCTACAGGTAAGTTTACAAACCTTCTGTCTTTTGACTATTAAATATGCTAAAAATTATTTATTAATCAAGAACTTCAGGTGTAAAGCTATGGTTTGCTTTCTAAGGTTAGTTAACTATTCATCGAAGTGGAGGTGGCTATTGATGGATATTTACCATGTCGTGAAGCGGCGAGGTAAATATCCATCACTGGCCACCGACACTGAGGTGAATAGTTGTTTTAGTAAACTATATTAAAACAGTAAGATTTTATAGCACGAAAATAATGATATTTAACTCATTTATTCCTGTCAATAATGACAATTTTTGTATGCAAATTGCTTGGAGGTGAATAGCACTTGCTATCCCGATTTTCAGTAGCCAATCAGAGTGAACCAACACTATCCACTGTTTTAGTATCAGGGCTGTCATTAAGAGCCGGGGGCCGGGGATTTCCCCTGTCTTCTATGAGCATGAACCCCGACTACTTGCATAGGAAACAGAAGAAAAATAAAACCAAAACAACTTGCTTGCTGTTGAATTCCCCGCCTGCTAATTGCATATACCCAGCAACTTGAAATCTTAGTGAGAGCCCTGAATATAATATACTAAAAAAAGTATAATCATTTGTGACAATTTCATTTTGACATTTTTTTTTGCAGAGATGCTTACAAAGTGGCCTGCCTTGGAGTGACCGAGGGAGACTGGAGAGCACTGGCCATGGAGGCTCTTGAGGTGAATTATTTTATAAATTGATAATGTCATCCCTGTGCCCTACCCAATGTCGTTCCCAGAGCCTTGTCCACTTTCAAAATGGCTGGCAAGCGGAGAAACTCTCCAACAAAGCTGCTGAAATACTCCAAGACTTGTGGAGTATTTTGTCATGTCACACTTTGAAATGGCCTTTTCAGAAGTTATTTTCAGCGTTGTTCAAATGAAACATTAGCAAATTTCCACCGGTTTTTCATGGTGTAGGCTCTTATTTACCACAATTTACGTCATCACATGGTCAAAATGTTGTGGACTCACAAGGCGCAGCCAAGATTTACCAAGATTTACATCATCACATGGTCAAAATTTGTTGCTGACTCACGAGCCACAGCCGAGTGAGTCAGCAACGATTGCTGTAATTGAATAAGTAAACTTTTTTTTAATTCCCCAGTGTATTTACTTCATCCAGTTGTCTAGACAGTCTCGTTTCACACAACGATATTTAATGTCACGCTAAGATGTTTTGGTCATTTTTAATCTGTTTTACTCTTTGATTCTTTGACTCAAAGTCAGTATAAAAAAATGCAACTGATCTGTGGACTTAACGTAACGTTGTTTCATATTTACGAGATCGCTCTTAGAGCCCTTTGATTTTATAAGGCGTGTGTATATTTGATTTAAACAATGAAATGTAATTCTCTTTCAGGGCTTGGATTTTGACACAGCCAAAAAGGTAAGATTTAAACAGAGTATTGTTGAATGTAAAAATAGTCAGTGTTTTGAGTGCTTAATTCAGAACAACGAACCTCAAAGAGGTATAGAGTCATTTGTTATTAAAAAAAAATGCTCCCAATAGACTTTTTCCAGTATGACACCCAGCCTGATGACTCCCCATCTCTCTGTGCATTCCATAGTAGCCACAAGAATTAATACATTCTTTAATGGCTGTAATCATCACAATTAAATTAAACGTTCTAGTGGTTAGTGCATCAGACTTTCAACCCGAAGGTCAGCGGTTTGAGCCTGGTCTCTTCCGTCATGTTGTTACCTTAGACAAGAAACTGTACTCCACATTCTCTCTCTCCACCCAGGTGGATAAATGGGTACCGGTGACGTAATGCTGGGGGGTAACCTTGTGATGGGCTAGCATCCCATCCAGGGGGGAGTAGTAATACCCTCAGTCACTTCATAGTATGTAAAACAGGTCACCCTGTGATGGACTAGCATCCCATCCAGGGGAGAGTAGTAATACTCCTAGTCACTTCATAGTATATAAACCAGGTCACCCTGTGATGGACTAGCATCCCCTCCAGGGGGGAGTAGCAATACTCCTAGTCACTTCATAGTATATAAACCAGGTCACCCTGTGATGGACTAGCATCCCATCCAGGGCGGGAGCAATACTCCTAGTCACTTCATAGTATATAAACCAGGTCACCCTGTGATGGACTAGCATCCCAATGTAGGGGGAGTCACAATACTCCTAGTCACTTCATAGTATATAAACCAGGTCACCCTGTGATGGACTAGCATCCCCTCCAGGGGGGAGTAGCAATACTCCAAGACACTTCATAGTATATAAACCAGGTCACCCTGTGATGGACTAGCATCCCATCCAGGGGGGAGTAGCAATACTCCTAGTCACTTCATAGTATATAAACCAGGTCACCCTGTGATGGACTAGCATCCCATCCAGGGGGGGAGTAGTAATACTCTCAGTCGCTTCATGCTACAGATACCAGGTTTGCACTCTGGCAGTACGTTGTGAGCCATTAGGCTTGTGAAGACTTACCTTTTTTTAAAAAAAATTGCAGATCACTTTTCAACTTACTATTTTATTTTCAAATGTTTAGGCATTCATCAGAGTACGGGACTTGAGATATCTGGAGTTAATCCACAACATTGAGGTACAGTGTAGGTATAAATAATGCTAAGAGTGTTGTTTTCTTAGACAAGGAAGTTAACACTAATTATCGCTCTTCTTGTAAGAATGCTCACAGGCAAACATATTTGTTGTGGAGTAACTCTATGACAGACAAGGATCCCTCTGGGAAAGGGGAGGGGGGGAGGGGGGTAGCAGTACTCCATTTGCCTGTTGCTATGGAAACTAGAATTAAGTTTGACATGTCAAAGATACATACTGTAGCTTAATAAATGCCTCATTTGTTTTGCAGGAACGTAAAAAGAAAGGAGAGACAGATGAGCAGGCGTTCCTAGCGGATGTGTATGCCTATCAGGTTTGTTGTTTTCTCCCTTATCTCCTTACATAACTTTTGGGTAGCCATCACTTTTTGAATTCCACTGTTATTGCTTTCATGCAATCCTAATAATAATAATCGAATATTTATGCAGGATAAGCCTTCAGTACCATAGTACTGTTATCAATGGGGTCCTGCTAACTAATAAAAGATATACATAAAAGGGAAATCATGTACTAAGTTAAACTTTAGTTAAAAACATCAAAAACAAATTAAAGTAAATATCGTCTAGCGTTACTAACTAACTAAATCTTGTGTTGGGTGTCCTGTGGAGTAGCTGGGTTTCAAACAATTCAGCAGTCCTCTGTTTCTCTATTTTGATGCCACTTTAGGCCCCCCCCCCCCCCCCCCTTCCCTGGAAGATTCTTTTGTTCTTTTCTGGGGCAAACTGTGCAGAACTGGTATCTACTTTGGCATCTCCTTGAAGGTTTTCACAAACCTTCTTTTGTTTTTTTTTTTTGTATTTGAATAAAGTATTATTATTATTATTATTATTATTATTATTATTATTTTTCTAATGGTTGATTACTACTGTAGATTCATTTTTTTGTACACATGCTCGTAAATTGCAATGTTGCTGTTTCATTTCTTCTCTTTTTTTTTTCCAGGGCAAATTTCATGAAGCTGGCAAGCTATACAAGAAAACTGGAAATGATGAAAAGGTTTGATATTACTGTTCACACTGATAGATAATTTACAAATCTTTGAGAGACATCTAATTATTTTGTTTTTTTCTGTTGATGATTTTCAGGCAATGGAAATGTTTACAGACCTCAGACAGTTTGAATATGCCAAGGTAAGGAATATGGTGTTCCTGTATTGTAGTATTTATTTGACCAGTTTTGACCAGGTGTGCGTTTCTCGAAACTCCCGAAGACTTTTCAGGCCCGAAAGCTATTTTTTAAATGCAGTTTCTAACGAAAGGTGTTGAAGTTTTTAGCCCACAAATCAGCTTAAGTTGTGTAGTAAACGTAAGATTTTATTGCTTAGCTTTCAAAATCAACAAAAACCGAATCTTTATTGGTAAATATTCTGCACGTAACACAGCTTTCGGGCCCGAAAAGTTTTCGGGACTTTCGAGAAACTCACGCCAGGTCCGGCAAGAGAGAATCATCTGCATGTAAATGTATTTCAGTTTTGTTTTATTTTTATTATTTTTTAAATCAAAATTAGGACTACATTGGTGGCGGTGATCCAAAGAACGTTAAACAGCTGATCAGGAAACAAGCTGAATGGTGTGAAACAACAAACGACTCCAAAGCAGCAGTGTAAGTATTGATCAACATGTTATTTCTTCCTGCAATATCACTACCTGATCAAAGATACAAGTCACGAGAATAACGAAAATGATCACCAAAGATAGGTGATGTTTAAAGAAATTCTCTGAAATAGCACCATTGAGGAGAATTTGTATGTTGATATTGGCTCAGTTAGTCTTCCGCCAATCAGCAACCTCTGGTGTCTAGTCTGCGAACAGCTGCCCCTCCCCTCCCCTCCCCCTCCACATTTTTTCTTGAGGGTAGAGGGGGACAGGCTATAGTGTTCAGTACCTCTATTGAGTACCTTCAGCACCTTAGGTGGGGATCCTGTGCAGGTAACTGTATTGATGTTTTTTCTGATTTTCTTTTCAGGGACATGTTCCTTGCTGCTGGCGAAAATCTAAAAGCAATTGAAATTATTGGACAACATGGCTGGGTAGAAAAGTGAGTATATTCTCCATTATAGCACATTCAGGACCCTTTAACTCCCAAGTGTGCCAAAAATCAAAATTCAAGAAAAATTCCAAATTTCATTTTGTAAAATATTGAAAAACAAATATTACCATGCAAAGTACTGCTGAAGAGGTTTCATTTGAATGGTCACACCATAGAATTTTGTCAACAGACTCAAAAGTTTGAAGTACATAACATGTCTCCATAATTGACTCTGGGAGCAAAAGGGTTAATAAAAAAAATTGAAACAAAATTTAAATAAGTAAATTATTGAAACAAGACAAATATTTTTGTGATGTGCAGGTTGCTGGAAGTTGGACGTAATCTCAACAAAGCGGACACTGAAGGTCTAAAGCAATGTGCTTACTACTTCAAACAGCTTGATCAGGTATGGGTGTAGTGACTTGAATATACAAATTTCTTATCCATAGCAAAAACCCTGTCTACGATTGTGCTTATTGCAAGCACAGGCAGTGCAAAGTGTCGAAAAATCCCCCATTGCTAGCCTCCAGTGCAGCATGTCATGCAACCAGGCATGATGAGGAGGGATTGCGTGACCAAGAATGAGTGCACGATGAGGGAATACGTGACATGCTCAAAGAGAATCTGCACAGAGGGCTATCCATTGCATCTGTAGCCAGCCACTCTTGTACAGGCAACAAGTACATTATTTTTTCTCAACCAATTTGTCATGCAAAACACTCAAGACAAACAAAATAGTAACAAAATTAAACGACGTTTCGGTGCTGTGATGATACCATTATCAAGTTGTGCATAAAACTAGCAGTAATCGGAGATTATGGAGGCGCGTTCGAAGGAACTTCCGGCGGAAATGAGCCCCTGAAAAAAGCAATAGGGGCGGCCATTTGGAAGACCGTCTACCAAAAAATCTCAAATTTTACTGCATGTAAACCACAGGACAACCAACACGAACCAAATTAGAATTGAGTTCTTCGAACGCGATAAACCTTCGAAGAAATTGATGATATCGTGACGACACCGAAACGTCTTTCAATTTTCTCACTATTTTTTGCTTGTCTATGCTTGTTCATGAAAACAGTCAACTAAAGATTTCTTCTGTCAAAACATGTTCACTTGCTTCTTCCCCCATATTCCACTAAGCTAAACGTAACTGTTTTCCTGTTTTGCCGGACAGCATGGGTATGCTTCTGAGATGTATATCAAGATTGGCGACATCAAAGCTCTGTTGGAGCTACATGTGGAAACAAAGCACTGGGACGAGGTATGACGTCATGTAGCTAAGACAATCACGTGACACAGTTTTAAGCCAATTCTGATTGGCTAGAAAGAGGTAGCTATAGTTGAAGTGTAACGAGTGCCAGCTGTGTCGTGGTCCACAATAAGCGCTTTGGACTTCCAAACTGTTAGTGTTGGTGGTCAGAGGCCTGGGGCCGGATTCACGAAACCCTCCTAAGTTGTTAGGACATATCCCAAGTATTGTTTCTTAACAATGGTCTATTGTTGTTTTCAACAATAGGTCCTACATTGTTAAGAAACAATACTTAGGAGGGCTTCATGAATCCGAATGAAAAAACATAAAATTCCTGACATCTCCGTCCCCGTCCCCGTCCCCCTCCCCCTCCTAAGTGCACCTGATTGACGCACGCGCAACGTAGGTGTCCAATTACAGCTATCCAATTACAAAAAGTTGTAATTGGATAGCCACGTGACACCCACGTGACCGCGCGCAAATTAGTAATAGTAATTGGACTGAGTGGAGTACAATTCAGGGAGTAATCGGGCGAGTAATTTCAAATCGGCCGAGCGCGTAGCGCGAGGACGATTTGAAATTACGAGCACGATTACCTCTGAATTGTACGACACGAAGTTCAATTACTAATTAATCGAATCAATAACAAAATTTGAGATTAAAAAGTCTATGTGGAGTTTATTGTACTCAAAACGTCAAGGTTATTTTCTATCAGTTTGAAAGCAGGAGTGCAACTGATTGACGCGCGCGCAACGTAGGTGTCCAATTACAGCTATCCAATTACAAAAAGTTGTAATTGGATAGCTGTAATTGGACACCTGTAATTGGACACCCACGTGACCGCGCGCTAATTACGTAAGAAATAGGCGCGCGGATGACCAATCACAATCGAGAATTTTGTTATTGATATGATTACGTAAGAAATAGGCGCGTGGATGACCAATCACAATCGAGAATTTTGTTATTGATACGATTAAATCAGTTAGCATCCTTTTATGTTTCTGTGTTTAACTTTCTTGTCATTTTTCAGGCCTTTGAACTTGCTGAAAAACATCCTGAATTTAAGGTACGACAGAGTTGGGGATTTGTGTTACTGTTAGTGTAGTTTGATTAAACTAGTAGCTGAATCATTCACTGTTTATTTTCCTATAGGATGAAGTGTTTGTTCCCTATGCCAACTGGTTGGCTGAAAATGACAGATTTGACGAAGCCCAGGAAGGTCAGTTTGTGTTAAACTTTTGACTAAGTAAGAAAATTATCCTATAACATCAAAAGGAAGAATTCCTAGTGATTTCTCTAAAGTAGAGCGATAATTTTTTTTCATAATCGTATCAATAACAAAATTCTCGATTGTGATTGGTCATCCGCGTGCCTATTTCTCACGTAATAGCGAAGCGCACAATTACTATTTATAGAACTAAAACTCAGACAAACAAACCAAAAGTGACTCTCAGGGGATTCCTAATAAAGAATTTCTATTGTCAGAAATGCAAGAATAAACAAGAATAAATTATAAACTCAGGCAAACATGAGTACTGACGTCATCTGTGCGCTTTGCTATTGGCGCGTGGTCACGTGGGTGTCCAATTACAGCTGTCCAATTAGAACTTTTGTAATTGGATAGCTTTAATTGGACACCTACGTTGCGCGCGCGTCAATCAGTTACACTTGAATGGGTTCTTTTTTGCTGTTTTCCTTCTACTTTCAAACTGATAGAAAATATCCTAGACGTTTTTAGTACAAAAGAGTCGACATAGACTTTTTAATCTCGAATTTGGTTATTGATGCGATTAATTAGTAATTGAACTTCGTGTCGTACAATTCAGGGGTAATCGTGCTCGTAATTTCAAATCGTCCTCGCGCTACGCGTGGAGACACGGTGGTCTAGTGGTTAGCGTGTCGGACTTTCAACCTGATGGTCGGTGGTTCGAAGTCTGGTCTCTGTCGTCGTGTTGTTTCCTTAGACAAGAAACTTTACTCCACACTGTCTCTCTCCACCCAGGTGTATAAATGGGTACCGGCGACAAAATGCTGGGGTAACCCTGCGATGTACTAGCATCCCATCCAGGGGGGAGTAGCAATATTCCTAGTCGCTTCATGCTACAGAAACCGGGTTAAGCTCCGGCTGTGTGGGCCATCTGGCTCGTGTGCGACTTTACTTACTTTACTCGCGCTACGCGCTCGGCCGATTTGAAATTACTCGCCCGATTACACCCTGAATTGTACTCCACTCAGTCCAATTACTATTACAAACATGCAATGCATTTCCATTCTGGCCGTCCATAGCCAAAGACGCTTTGCGGGACAAGTTTCATGAAACATTGCACAATGTTATTACATCCTGGAAATGAACATAACACCCTTCTCCAGACAATGTTGAAACGTTATAGGCAGGTTGGGTGGGTCAAATACCTTAAAGGTCATTTTGGGGGGAACGTTTTGGATCCATCAAACATTGTCTGTTTTCTCATCTTAGCTCTGTTAAATTTTTGTTTGATTTGTTCCCCTTAGCTTTTCACAAAGCAGGACGCAGAGACCAGGCTGTCAAAGTACTGGAACAGTTATGTCACAATGCTGTGGTAGAATGTAGGTTAGTGTTACACGATGTGTTGTTCCTAAAAGCCTTTTTATCACCAACTACGCAAACAGAATAATTAGTGGTTGTCCTGTGCAATGTTATTTGAGGTACTTGTTTCGTGACATGTTATGTTATTTGTAGTTTATGCTGCTGGCGGTATGTGTTGCGTGACATGGGTTTCTTTTCCGCTTGTAGGTTTCACGATGCTGGATATTACTTTTGGAAGCTGTCTGTACAATGTCTGGACCTGGTCAGCGGTGGCTCTATTGCAGGTACTTCATATAAAGTAAAACCACACTTATTAATTACAGAACCAGTAACAACCCCGAGGGAAGGGGGGGTGACTACCATATAAAAGTACAGTAAACTGCAAGAGGCTGATCTGACCACGTAAAAACAATGGACCCTAGCCCTGAAAACAATAGAGCTGCGTGATATACAGATCCAATGAAATTAGAGGTTGTAAAGAGCTGCGTGGTATCTGTACGATCGCCCCAATTTCCCCCCCCCCCCCCCCCCCCCCCCGGGGATACCTACAGCCAAAAATCCAACCAGACCTAAGTAAAATATGCAACTGTAAGCACGCGTGGGAAGCAAAACGTTTGTTTGTTTTTTTTTTTTTGGCAAAATCTGTGCTCTAGCCGATTCATTGTTTTCGAACAAGTCGAGGCAGGTCTTGTCAACCAAAACGGGAAATAACACAAAGGTTGGAAGATGAAATGGTCGAAACTCACTTTCTAGTGGGAATTTTCTTCCCAACAGAGAATGCACAGGGAGAGCCTGATTACGAAATGTTGGAGAAATTTCACGAGTACCAGGAGAAAGCAGAAATGTACCATCTTTATCACTCCATTCAAAGATACACAGTAAGACCTTGTTGTTGTTCTATGGGAATTGAGTGCTTTTCCTAAGTTTCATCATGCAGGAAATCCAACGGTGGCCTTGTCTCTGATTACCTTTATAGGACGAACCGTTTACATCGCATATGCCGGAGACGCTATTTAACATCGCTCGCTACCTCTTGCATATGCTGGTGAAGGATATCCCGCCTGGAGTGTCGCGAGTGTATCCTTTTTGACAAAGAAATACCTATGGGTGTTTTTCATATACAGCAGTCTTCTTTATTTTCTTTTGCTGTTGCAAATGTAGCCAATCACAACTAAATCAAATGTGGCCAATCACATCAAATACAAAAAACGAAATGAACGAATCGGAAGTTGAAGCAGAAACGTACAGCCAGTGCCAAGCGCGGGAAAAAATACAACCGGTGTCAAGCGCGGGAAAACATGTAATCGGTCACGGTGTCAAGCGCGGGAAACATGCAACCGTTGTCAAGCGCAGGAAAACATGTAATCGGTGTCAAGCGCGGGAAAACGTGTAAGCGGTGTCGAGCGCGGGAAAACGTGCAACCGGTGCCAAGCGCGAAAAACGCGCGGGAAAACAACGCGCACGAGCCAAAAGTATTGTTGGTTTTGGTTTCGTTTCTTTTCAGTTGAAAAAACACCATGTTTATTTCGATTGGTTAGAGGAGGTGGCACGAATTTTTCGAACCTTTTTACAGTAGTTCCACCTTAACTCTCCATAGTTCGACGTTGTTTGCACTTGCCAAACAAAGCAAGAATCTTGGAGCCTACAAGATGGCGCGTACCGCTTACGACAAGCTACAGGTATGTTAAGATCTTTTTTGTTTGCGGAGATGGCGCTATGATCTGGTGAATTTTTGTCGGATTTTTTTTTTGGCAAAATTCGTGTCGCCCATTCAAGACTTTGTATGCTTGCCAATTTTTTACCGCACTTTGTGATCGCGACGTATTTTAGAGGTTTAACATATTTTTGAAGAACTGTCTGGAATCAAAAGCGACGGTAATCACACGTAGTTAAAGGGAACCTCCATTGTCAGAACAAATTGACGTTAAATTGTTGGAAATAAAGTCGAAATTCAAAATTTTTAAAAAGCAGGTGCTTTAGTGTACAAATAAAATGGATATAAATATCGCCTATTTTCGCTTTTAAATTTCCCGCTCGCCGCCATTTTGAATATTTATGACGTGTTACGGTTGTTAAGAATCGAATTTCTTTTGTATGCAACAATAAGACAACCGTAACGCGTCATAAATATTCAAAATGGCGGCGCGCGGGAAAGTTAAAAGCGAAAATAGGCGATATTCATATCCATTTTTTGTACACTAAAATAATATTTGCACCTGCTTTTTAAAAATTTTTAATTTAGACTTTATTTCCAACAATTTAACTTCAATTTGTTATAACAATGGAGATTCCCTTTAATCATAACCGCTCTAACTCCGAAATGAGAAACGTAGAAAAAAAAATTGACAGAGGTAGTTATAGACCGTTTGTGTGTCGCTTGTGCAAGATTGAATACAAACGTGGGAAGAAAATGTAAATAATAATTTTAAAAACTTATGTAGGCTGTAGGCACTGATTTGTGAAATTCAGTAAAATCTCGGAAGCTAATGTTACATTTTAAAAAAAGTCCTTCAAATCTAAGAGGTTTCGTTTTGTCCTTCATTTTCTCTTTGCAGTCGTTGAAGATTCCACAACGTTTTCAAGAATCCATTGACCTGGGAAGCGTCACCATTCGTTCGAAACCCTTTCATGATAGCGAGGTAGGTAAAAAAAATGCGCGCTAAAACGCAGGAAAAATTTCTCGTGTTATAAAAATACGTGTTCGTTTATTTTAGGAGCTGCTTCCTCTGTGCTACCGATGCTCCACAACGAACCCTCTTTTAAACAATAAAGGAAACCAGTGTATTAACTGCAGGCAGCCGTTTGTCTACTCATTCTCTTCCTTTGGTAAGTTTAATTCCACTGTCTTTGAGTTTGAAGAATAGGCCATTTGCACGATGACGTCGTTTGACTACTACTACCAGAATCCTTCAGTTTTTTGTTTTGTAATGCAAATTAGGGCTATTGTTATTTAAACCGCACTGGGATTACAAAATTTAAATAAGAAAGGAAAAACGAAATGAATTCTGGTAGTAGTAGTCAATTGACGTCATCGTGCAAATGGCCTATTATAATATTGTCCTGTTCTAAACAAGGTACTGGCAAATAAAAAGCGCGGGAAAACTTGTATCCGGTGCCAAGCGCGGGAAAATTCGTGTCCGGTGCCAAGCGCGGGAAAATTCGTGTCCGGTGCCTATCGCGGGAAAATTTGTGTCCGGTGCCAAGCGCGGGAAAAACAAACGTCAAGTCGCAATTGTTTTTGGTTTTGCTCCTGATTGGTTGAAACAGCAGCATGTTAGCTTTGACTGGTTAGAAAATGTTTCACGGTAGTTTTTAACCAATCACATTATAGGGTAGTTTTCAATTGAGGGTGGTACAACAAAACCAAAGGAATCACTCTGACCAATCATAGACGCAGACAAAATCCAATCAACCAATCACAACTCGAAGCAAGTACATGTAACCGGCGCCGAGCGCGGGAAAACGCGTGCGAGCAAGTCACGATTGGGTTTACTTCTAATTGGTTCAGAAAGTGGCGCGAAATTTTTTAGCCAATCACAAAGCACAGCAATGCAAAACCAAAGCAATAGAGGTTTTGCACGGCAGCCATGTTGCATGACAGGAACAATAGATTCTTTTCCTTATGGGAAAGAATGTTCTTTCTAATGCAGAACATTTTCATTGTTCCTGCCATGCAACATGGCTGTCGTGCAAAACCTCTATTGCGAAATTACTTTCAACACCGTAGATCTTGTTCAGTCAGCTTGAATCAGAAAATAAAAGAATTGTTAACTTACGAAACGGTTTTGTTTTGTTCACCAGAGGTGCTTCCGTTGGTCGAGTTTATCTTGGAGGATGGTATAAGGTAAGAAAACAGGTATTTTGAAAATCCGTTACCACGCTCGTGACATTATGAACAACACCACCAACAACAACAACAAACTTTATTCTAACCCAAAGCCTACAATAAGTAATTACAATTTTGAATAAAAATAATAGGGGTACTAGCTACCCGAAATAACCTAAGAATGCCAGGCAGCTAGATAATAGAAAATTAATTGTACATGTTCAGGTCGAGCACACAAACAAACAAAGACACACACACAAAAGTAGGAGTAAACACAGTTGAGCTAACTGCCAGTAGACAAATATAACTAGCAGTAATCACAGATCATGGAGACGCGTTCGAAGGAATTTCCGGCGGAAATGAGCCCTTGAAAAAAACCAATAGGGGCGGCCATTTGGAAGACCGTCTACCAAAAAATCTCAAATTTGTCTCCAACACGAAATTAGGATTGCGTTCTTCGAACGCGATAAATAGTTGGTAAGAATGAATATTCTGTTTATTTCTTTTTCTTTTTCGTTAGTGACGAGGATGCTTTGAAATTGATCGCGATCGACTCAGCAAGAAGCCAAGGAAAGAAACGAGGTTCAAACTGGCAGGAGAGAGATATGGGAAGTATCCTTTACAAACAACAACAGCAGCAACAGCAACAACACGAGATTTAAAGAAGAAGAAAAACAGCATTTCACACAACGTCAAAAACTTGTGTCTTCCAGGGAGGCAGCGTGGTCGAGTGGTTAGGGCGTCGGACTTGAAATCCTGTGGTCCCGGGTTCAAGTCCCGCTCTGACCACTTGCTGGAGTTGTTTCACGGCAGACCCGAGTTCAACTCCTCGACCAAGCTTGTAAAAAAAAAAAAAGTGTTTGTGTGTGATCCCGAACCCTAGGGTCTCTCACATATATAAGGAATATAGGGTGGTTTGTTATCGCTTAGGGTGTTCAAAAACAGGCTCAAATCTAAAAGGACCTTGTGAAGCCGGACGTTTAAACGTTGCAACTGTTGCTGTCCAAATTTCCCACTGTCACCACACAACTACTGCCCTTTGGTTACTCCTCAGTTTCGTTTACTGTGGTGTTATCTTACACGAAGTACTCCTTGACCGCTGACCAGATTTCCAGTCCCTGCAGCTGACCGACGACCCCCCCGAAGATGAAGAAGACGATCCTTTTACTGCTAAACTGATGAGTTTTGAGGTAAACTTTGAGATATTTTGCCTTTGTCACGTTTAACTGTTTTACTTTTAATCATGACCTATCTCAAAATTGGAAAAGCTTTCAAGCGAGGAGCAAAGCGAAGATAGAATACAATTCAGCCGAGCGTAGGAGCGGAATTGGCCCCTTACCGGCCAAGATATAATCCTTTTTAAAGTAAGACCCGTGGAAAAATTTTGCCTTATGAATTTATTTATGACTGGGTATCACGCGCGACCTGAAGAGGCACTCTCCCGCCAAAATAACAAATTTTCTCTTATCTTATTTCCTTGTAATATCGCTAAATACCATCAAATATGCAACTTAATTGGATAAAAAGATTCTATAGAGCAAAACAGAAGCAGTAGTTTGGAGATAAAGTGCAGGATTACAAGGATGGAAGTGGATTACAATTCATAACTATAAATGGGTGTTCACAAAAATCTCCAAAATCCCTTAAGCTTTTCTATAATTATCTTTCGTGAATTTTAAAATAGCATCTTATCCCTTCCTCGAGTCATAAATTCCATGGAACTGTTCTCATATATTAGTTTCTAGACAACCGAATAACCAATTAGAAATTCCAAGGTTAACTTTTCCCTAAATGAGCTCAAATTCATACTATTTGTGATCAGCATCAAATTTCTCCTTCTGATATCCGTGCTTATTCAACCACCCAGGATGAATTCTCTTGATATTTTAACAACTTCTCCCCGCTGCAGCTGAAAGAAAATTATGGGGACCAGAAAGGATAATTTGCATTTTGATATAATTATATTGTATTCTCCTTTTGTATTACTTGTGTGGCAAAATAAATAAAAAATTCAGGGTTACCGTAATAAAAATGTTTGACTCGCTAAACGTTCGGCAAGTATTTCAATTTGCCCTCAACGGAAAGAAAAGAGCATTAAATTAATGTCTAGGTATATTTACGAAGTGCATAAGTGTTGATCCATGGCCCGTTTCGCAGAAACGGCAGCCATATTGATTTTGTCCCCAGGGCATCCCATAATGAACATTGAAAACAAAGGAATATATTAATTTAAGTGGTCATTATGGGATGCCTTGGGAGCAAAATCAATATGGCTGCCGTTTCTGCGAAACGGGTGTGACAAGAGAAAATGAGAGAATTTTCTCTTGTCGGTGAAAATTTTAGTTTTAGAAACCTGTCGTGATTAAATAGAAAAAAAAGCAGCCACCATTTAAATATCAAAACTACTCAATTTATTTATTAATAGACAAATTCGGCTAACGCATTGTTGTACCCAATTCAAACCTTCTGGGAATAAGATTCTTTGTTCACAATATTTCCATATAATTTCCATGTCAATACTTCATTGATATGGAAATATGACGAACAAAGAGTTCTAATCTCGAAAGGTTTGAATTGGTACAATGTAGCTAGGATACAAGCAAAAAAAAAAAAAAAAAAAAAAAGCTAGGATACAAGCGTCCAATAACGGAATGTTAATGTAATGAATAAAAAGGCAGTTTCTTGGTGTTGCGGATGGTGTGATCACCAAATGACGTAAAACAAAAGATTCAAAAGACCTCGAACAATACCCACACCACAACACAAAAGCTAACCAACAATGGCTTCCGCAACACCAAGAAACACCCAATAAAAAGCAACTCTTTTTTATTGATTTATTTCGGTGTTTCCAAGATGTTACGGTCAAATGGGGAGGTTTTATGATTTTAAGTCGCTTTTTTAAGCTTTTTTAAGTTGTGTGCATGTGCTTTGCTTGGCGGGCATTTGCAAACTACAAAAAACGCCGCCTATTTTCCTTACCTCCAACGAAGGAAATACCAATTTGAGTGTTCTTTAGACACATAAAAGGTTTTGCTTCCTGTGAGCTAATGAGAAAGACTGCTAAGCGATATTTTAGTTACACACTAGTTTCCACAGCTGTTATCTTTCATTGCTAAGCCGTTATCCATCAGTAAAACTGTTTACCTTTTTAGTTTCCAGAACAGAAAGAAATTAACGCGCTGCTCGGCAGTTTCATTTGAATATTCACACTTTTGATAGGATTTTATCTACGGAAACAAAAGTTGGAATCACTCCGTACATTGTATTAAACAGCGCCGCACGATAATGCTGTTCGATAGCTTTCATTTGAATGGTCACACTCAAAAGTTAGAACCACCTTGTACAGAGTAATAAACAATACCACAGGAAAGTACTGCTCCGTAGCTTTCTTTGAATGATCATACTCTCTTGCATGAGGATTTCATCCACAGACTCAAAAGTTAGAACCACCTTGTGCAGAATTAATAAACAGTACCACAGGAAGTACTGCTCAGAAGCTTTCATTTGAATGATCATACTTGAGGATTTCATCCACAGCCAGGCAGACTAAAAAGTTAGAACCACCTTGTACAGAATAATAAACAGTGCTATGGGAAAGTACTGCTCAAGAGCTTTCATTTGAATGGTCACACTTTAGGATTTCATACACAGACTCAAAAGTTAAAACCACCTTGTACAGAATAATAAACAGTTCCACAAGAAATTGGTCTTTTTATTATATATTACACTACTGAACAGCTTTTATTTGAATGAGTACACCAAAGATATTTATTTAAGCTCAGTTATAGCTTTCATTTTAATTGTCATACTTTAGGATTTCTCTTCCAAATTCAAAAGTAAAACCCTCTATGATAAAGTTACTTAAAGTTGATATATTATTCATTTTCCATTTCAGCAAGGTGGATCCGAATTTGTCCCAGTCCGTGTTGGTCGGTCAGCGCTGCAGGCCATGAATAGCCGCGAAGTACTGGTGAAGAAGTGGCCTCCTCCTCTGAAATATCAGTACTATCGATCGCTGCTCCCTGATGTGTCAATCACCTTGTGTTCTTCATGTAACCGGGTGAGTTTCAGCTGGTCTAAGAGCGGTTTTCTGAATGTCTCTTGAAAAACTAAAACCAACCACATTTGTGCAATGAAAACAAACCCAAATACGGAATAAATCAATGAGAGCGGAAAGCAAAGACATGAAACCTTCGTCAACCGCGGAAAAACATTCAAGTGGTGTCAAGGCGGGAAATATGTAACCAGTGCCAAGCGCGCGAAAACCTGTAACTGGTGCCAAGCGCGCGAAAACCTGTAACTGGTGCCAAGCGCGCGAAAACCTGCAACTGGTGCCAAGCGCGCGAAAACATGTAACTGGTGCCAACGCGGAAAAATTCAACCGGTTTCAAGCGCGGAAAAAAACATTCAATCGGAACCAAGGGAGGTCATGCCGGGGGAGTCATGATATGTTTTGGTTTGCTTTTGATTGATAGAAAAGATGGCATGTCTGCTGTGATTGGTTCATCACTTTGCATTGCATGAGTGATAGAACTCAGTGAAGGCATATCTAAAGCGAGGCTGTTACTGCTTTGAAAATCAGTCGAATGCAAAGTCTCAGTTCTTGTTTTCATCCACTTTTTCTTTGTTCCAAAATTTCACGGGTCTCAACTAACAGTACCAAAAGACGCTGTTTTATTGTATTGTTGGAGTTGAAAGTGTGAGACGAAAAGACCATTTGTAGCCCTGTCTTTTGGTGGTATAATTTTCATTTCAATTTTGTAACGATGCCTTTAAAGTTTCTCTTTGTCTGTGTTTCAGTTATTCCACACAGATGACTACGAGCTTCTGGTGTTGCAGAAAAACTGCTGCCCCTTCTGCCGTAAACCCGCTGAACATCTTTAACACGTGATGTCAACATGACATCAAATGATATCACGTGACGAGCGCATGATGTTATCGTAATGTCATCGTGATGTAGTAATGTTATCGGATGGTGTCGCGAGCACGTCAGTGAACTGCACACCTGCAAGCAGTCGCGGCAACAAAAACTTTTCCCGGGCTACGTTTGATTGAGCCCACGAGAAGTTGCTAAGTAACGTGATGTCATAGTGACGTGGGGACTAGCGGAGTATTCGTAATTGTTCGTGCTTGTTTTTGATTGGGCGACAGAGTCGCAAAGTCTTCGTGCGGTGCTACGGAGACTTAACGAAAATAACATTGTTTTCCCACTCAATTTATCTTTGAAAGCACATTTGCAGATTTGTTTTGTTGTTTACTCTCCCCTGCGCGTAGACGTGTCTTATTTTCTTCCTTCGCCTGCGCGCTGCTCGTAAAAGAGACTGTTCTTTATTTGTGCGCTTTCCATGTGACTTAAATTGAGCTGATCACGGGTTAGCGATTTTTTGTGTAACTTGTAAAAAAAATTCCGGCGTCTTTGTATATAGCTGTACTCATTACTACCGGTTGTAAATATATTTCAAGCGCGAAGTACACTGTAGTGTAATATACTTCAGAGTAAAGGAAAAACTTATGGGTGAATAAAGTCGCCTTGGAACATCATATGCTATTATATTTGCTATTAATGAAAAAGGACGGAGATGGGAATGAAGTGCGTTTAGCGATTGCTCTGTTTTGCATTGCTACTCTAATTTTTAACCAATCACAAAACGTACTTATTATAGGGAATTAACGCTCCTGTAAAATAAGGTCTTTGAAATTAACGCGACTTAAATTAACGAGAATTGGAGGGAAAATTTCTTTCGAATAAAGGAAATTAACGCGAGAGAGGGGACAAATTTTCAAACTGAAGGAAATTAACGCGATTATTGATATCGCTAAAGATATTTTGTCCGACTGTCTGCAGTACAAAAAAAAAAGGATGTCGAGAACCGCTAATGAACTGGAAATATTGCAGATGACATATCTTTAAGGCTTTTACATTGTAAAAGATTGAAAAATAGTGTGCAGAAAAGAGAAGGTTATTGTTTCGTAGTTGCTATATGTGTTCGAACGGCATCCAGAATTTGGGGTGAAATTAAGGTCTCGGAAATTAACGCTCCATTTAATTAATGTCGCGGAAATTAACGCTCACAAAAATTAACGCGACTTAAATTAACGCGAATTTTAAGAATTCGCGTTAATTTCATGGAGCCTTAATTTCCTATAATAAGGTAGTTTTCAATTGAGTGTCGTAAAACCAAACCAAGTACTCACTCTATCAAGTTTATTAGCTTTTAGCTGTTTAGTGTTACCCTCACTAAATAAAGTATTTACTTAATTCCTCTGGCCAATCAAAACAGGCAGACAATCCAATGAACCAATCAGAGTTCGAAGCAAATACTGGTAGCCGGCGCCAAGCGCGGGAAAACGTGTGCAAGCAAGTCACAAGGTCGCACAGTAGAAGAAAAAACGGCGATCGGGTGAGAAAGTGGCGCGAGACTTTTTAGGCAATCACGAAGCAATTTCGAAATTACTTTTCAAAATCAATGAAAAAGCGCTTTATTCCCAGAAAGACAGTGAAACACAGTGAAAAGTAAACAACAAGCCACGTTCGAGTTGTTTGAAGGACGTTTAGCGCCAATCCAGGGTTAATTACCATGACCACTTGTATGTTCTGTTGACAGTTAATCCAGGTTTAGTGCTAATCAGGCTTTGAACAACTCGGCCCTAAGTCAAGTCTACTCAGACCAGCTAAGGATATGCTAAAAGTAATTAAAATACCAGTAAGTTAGTTTTGTTTGCTTCGATATCTATATTCTTTCAATAATATTTAAATCTTCCTAATTCTAAAGCGGTGTTCAACTGCTCTGCTTTTGCATTGCTACGCTTTGTGATTGGTTAAAAATCTCGCGCCACTATCAACCAATCAGTAATTAAAGGGGATATTGGCTTCTGAACATATCTGAATTTAATCAGTAGGATGCCTAAAATGTGTGCAATTCCACAATTTGTTTCGGCTCCATTAAATCCTATACCAATTGCAGAACATTTTAGGAGGAGCCACCCACAGTGTGAGCACAGTTACTGACAAGGAAATCAACGCGAAATAAATATAGTACGTTATAAATAACGAACTAAGCACACGCGTCAACTAAAAGTAAGCCAAGCACGCGCACAAACTTGAAAATTGCGTGCGCGCACATGCATCAAACTGAATGGAAGCAAAATAGAAATTAAATAGGGGTGCTAGGATGATATAAAGGATCCAAAATAACAAAGGACACGGCGGTGTCTCTCAATTCTGGATGCTAGTCTAATTTCCCGTAGTGTAGTGCCATACTTCTCAATGATAGCACCGTGGCGTTGAAGAATTTAGTAAACGATTTACGAGGGAGCGTAGATTTGAACCCTTGGTGAAGGAGACGTGATGAAAGTCGGCGAAGTCTATGTATAAAATCCAACTTCGATGTGCAAATTCTAGCATATCTCACCAATTGAGATATATAAACACCATAGGCTTTGCTGAAATCGGCTGCATAAATTATCTTATTGAAAATTGGTATTTGATCAAAGTTATTTCGCCGAGACATCCTGCGCAATTTGCTTGAGACTAGCAAAAATCTATTGAGTTTATATTTTAATAACTTAACAGCTTTGTAAGAACAAAAGCGGCTATCGAACACTGTAAATGGACGGACGTGAAATTTATAGTAACAATAATGTCAATTATATAAATGTTGACATTTCTTTTATGCAAATTAATTCACTCAGAACGACACTTGGACCACTATGTTTGATTTGATAATTCTTTCTAAATTATTTGATTTTAACTTGCCTTTTCGAGTTTGGGTAGAATATATATTGAAAGAGTGATATTAAGAAAGAAATATAAATCAGTTTGTTAGGTTGTTTTAAGGAAACAAGCAAAATATTTAAGTAATAAAGATTTAAATTCGGCCAACGCAGCGCAGATACGCTGTTCGTGTAATTTTTTCCCCGACGTTTCGGCAATGCTGCCTTCTTCAGGACTGAAGAAGGCAGCATTGCCGAAACGTCGGGAAAAAGTTACACGAACAGCGTCAATTTTACTTTTTTATTTTACCAAAATATTTAAGTGATTTTTCGATATTTTTAACTGCTCCAGTTGAATGAATTCGCTTATGCAAAATATATCAAAGCGGGGTGAATATTTTGCACGCTTCACTAAGTAGCAATGTAACGATCGAAAATGGTATAAATAACAACATCCAACTCAGCGGGAAGCTACATTGTATAACTTCTTCGAGAAGTGTTAAGTTCAAGTGGATATCGCTTCAACTTGCTGAAAAAATTAAACTTTATCTCGATTGTTTTGACGTATAGCCACAAGCAATAACGACAAGCCGTGCCGGTAAATATGGTGACTTTTAGACATATATGCTACAAACAACCACAGGAAGACCGATTTAAATAAAACTTGATTCATTTTGACGGGATATTTGATGTTTCTTGTTTGATTTTAAGGATTATCTCGGGCTTTTCCCAGTAAATCAATGTGATCACGTGACATCTACGACACGTGTACCTGCATTGTAATAAATTTTGCAGACGAGACAGCTGGGAGGTTGAGCCAATGTCACTTGCTTGAAAAGATCAGATAGTTTTCCTCTCAAGTCGCCGCGGAGAAGGCGAGTTTCTATATTTCTATCGCACGGAAGCGTTTTGGGAATCGACTGAGATGGAGCGAATTCAAAACGGTGGGCCGAAAGCAAACGGTTTTGTGTCAAAGAAGCTAAAAGGAATTGATCAGCTGGCGTGGCAGAAATTTTCTTACAAAGCTTTGTTCGCTCTGCTCTTCGTTACCCCGGCTTTGGTTCAGCATGGTTTGGGCTTGCCGTTTTGGTGTTATCCCATAGCGTTCGCTGTCCTGTTATTTCCTATTTTCGGGACTTTCATGATGGTGTTCAACCGAATGTGTGTCGCTGAAGGCGGCACAAAATCGACAAACGTGAAACGGTTCATTGAATTCAGTGACCCGAGTTTGGCGTCAAAATACGGCAACCGGAAGATTCCGATGATTGTTCTTTACGAAGCTTACGCAGACGGAAAGCTTGACTTTAAATGCGACGTCTTAGAAGCTCTGGAAAACCGCCACCAATTCAGTACGTTTGAACTGACATTTGATCACGTCAGATTTTTCCTTTGCAACTTTTTGCCCGAACTAATCTTTCACTCGAAAATCCAAGACGCTGAACAGGTTTGCGATCACTACGACCGCGGCAATGATTTCTACGAAGCATTTCTCGGACCCATGATGATATACACGTCGGGAATTTGCCGAGATGAATCGGAAACACTCGAAGAAATTCAGTTGAACAAGCTCAAAATGGTGGGCGAAAAATGTCAGTTGAAGGAAGGCGAGCGGCACTTAGACATCGGCTGTGGGTGGGGTACACTGGTCAATTATGCAGCAGAGAATCACGGAACCTATTCAACCGGCGTTACCTTAGCCAAGCGTCAGATTGAATGGGGGGAAGGTGTAGCCAACAAAAAGCAACTTGGCAGCCATAGCAAGTTTTTGTGCATGGACTACCGTGACATCCCAAATGTAAAATACGACAAAATCACTTGCCTGGAAATGGCAGAACATGTTGGTATCAGAAAATTCCAGTCCTTCCTGGCTCAAGTTCGCGAGATGCTGGAGGACGATGGCATCTTCTTTCTCCAGATTGCTGGTCTGCGCCGAACATGGCAGTGGGAAGATTTTATCTGGGGGCTTTTCATGGCAAAGTATATCTTCCCAGGGGCAGATGCCAGCTGTCCATTGGGGTGGATTGTTACTGAGCTTGAGCGAGCTGGCTTTGAGATCCATTCCTCGGAGACCATTGGTGTTCACTACTCCGTGACGATCAATCGCTGGTACGATAACTGGATGAAACCGTCAAAGCAAGCAGCCATGAAAGAAAAGTACGGTCGAATTGTGCGAATCTGGAATATATTTTTGGCATGGTCCACCATCATAGCACGTCAAGGGAGTTCCACTTGCACTCAATTGGTATGCCATAAAAACCTTAATGTTTACGACCGGTTGAAATTATTTAAAGTAAAATCAAAATAAGGACTGCTTAGTCTTAGCGATACATAAATAGTTCTAGGTAAAAGCTTTATTCTTTGGAAGATGCTTGAAGCTTAACATTTTTTTTTTTGCCAAAAAAATATCTTTTTTGGCTCGTGTTACCAAGTCTGAATTTTCTCACCCTGTTATTTTTGGATGTAGTTTTGTTTTCAACTGCATCTTTCAAGTAAACAAGATTTCAAAGATCGGAGAAACATTTTCCTTTCCAAGCTATTTTAATATTTTTGTGCTTATTTCCAATCCCCAGCTGCAGTCAAAGCGTATTTAATTGTCAATTAAAAATATAAATTTAATTGTATATTTGTGCGGAAACATGATAGTAAAATATGTTCTAATTTTGATGTTACAGTATTCCCTCATGTTTGAAAAATTTTGAATTGGTCCACAAAGGTGATATAAAAGCTATTTTTGCAAAAATCACTTGTTATATCTGTAAATTCTGCTCTCAAAATAATTGAGAGCAGCACACTTTCTTTTATTATGAAAATGGATTTTTTCCTTTGTTTGTTGCTAGGTGAAAGGTGTCAAAATTAAGATCTTATTCCAAAATTAAGTTTTATTTTGGGAGAAAATGGATTGCTCAAATTACTTGTACATAATAAAGGCAGAATAACTTTCTTCATTTTGAGTTTTCGATTGCTGAATTATAACCAAAAACATTGTTAGATGAATATATGTATCAAGACACTTACATGTGTTGTATTTTTGATTTTACAGTTTTTAGGATCTCTCCTATTAAACTCAGCTTTTGCTCAAACTGTCAACTAAAATAATTTTTCTGAGTTTTTATTTAGAATTATTTAGATTGAAAATATAATGCTTGGGTAATTTTCTCTAGAAATGAGATAATTCACTTTGTATTCAAAGTTTGGGATTTTCCTCTGAAAGTGCAGAGATGCTTTTGTTGTGAAGAAGAGTTTGTCCTATGCAAACATATATTTTTGAAGCTTGGATCTAAGGGTTGTGGTCATTCGTACAACAGATGCTCTGTACAACGACTTGACTCTGATTTGAATAGCGTTCAGTGTATTCATTAGCCACTTGGGAAATTATTTGAATAATTAATCACTTCATTGCTCACAAGATAGGCTTGGCCTCAATTAAGTTAAAAAATCTGGTGATTCATTCGCCAAAAAGTTGAAAAATTGATAGCATCGGTGTATAATTTTTCTAGTATAATAATACTGTTTCCCAGTCTAAGAAAAAAAGGTGTGTCTGCATTTAGCTTATTTTCAATGCTGAGCTTTTATTCAAATGCCACCCCCTTATCATGGTATGCAAATTTGAATAAAATGTTCTCAAATAAAATTGGCTGAATTTGAATAATTAACTTTTTTGAAAGTGATAAATTCAATTTAAAAGATGTTTTACCTTCGAGGGTATTGTGACTAATATTTGAACATTGCCTCAGGGAAAGACAAAGTGACGTTTGTTTATCCGTTGTCTTATATTCAACAATAATATTATGTTTCCAAAGCGATAATCTAGTCAGAATAGAAAGTTAAATTATATAGATTTTCTTTAGCAGCAACAATATGGTGCAGAGAGTAATCATTGATTCTCTCTGAATTGTTTTTATGAGCTTAAAGATTAGAGTTGAAGCAAGATTCAGATTTTACAGAAATTACATGTATAATAATACAGCCACACAAAGTAGCTGTCCTAATTCAGGGTTCATTTGAGAATTTGGAAGATTTAAACTTTGAGAAAAAAGGAGAAAGTAGAAACTACATGTACATTGTATTATCTTAAATATTATCAATTTTTTTTATATATTTTATCATGTACTAGTCTTTGAGGCATCTTGCATAATATTGTTTTGTTTCCAATTCAAGTTTTAAACCACTGTGATATTGAAATTAATATTTTATGTAGGAGCAAACATATTTTTTTCAATGGCATATTCATTCAGAAACTTAGTTTAGATCTGTTAATTAAAATGGTGTTGATAACAAAAGGGCTAAAAGATATTTATTGGTACAGTAATTATTTAAATTTGTTAACTACATGTAAACAGTTGGGTTGAGAAAAACGTAATTTTTTTTATAATGGGTTATTTATGAAAATAATTTTTTGAGGTTATCCAGCGTGAAGTTGTGTAATACGGATGAGTATTTTTAAGAGTCAGCTTTTATTTTTCATGCCTAAAATAAATACTGAGGAGTAAAAATGCCCAGCCGTATTACATAACTTTTTGCTGAATAAAAATTGTTTATTATACAACATTAATCTTCTCCTAAAACTAAGTTTTTGAAGCTGTTTTTCCTAACGCATGGTCAGAAGAGTATAATAACGTGTCACATTTGCACTTAATGTCTTGAAGCATATTTGCACTCTAGAATGCTATGTCGAATAATATTGTGTGTTATTTACTATGCAAGTTATAAGTAGGCAAGAGACACAGTTTTATGTACTTTGTAACATGGAAACAAAGTTATTTTGCAAATGCTTGTAAATTCAATGGATTGAAATAGACCAGTTGATACATGTAGAAGAAAAGGGTTTGTTAACTTGGCAATTCACAACTGCCATGATGTTCTCAGAGCTGTCATTAAGGACTGAAGAAGCCGGCTCCGCAAGAAAAGTAGTCTAGGAAGTCTGCCATGCTTGTTGTCTTTTTGTCTTTTCAAACTTTGTGTAGCCAATCGTATTCACTGTCGTTGCCGGCCATAAAAAAAATACCAGTTACCAGCTACAAATGACAGCCCTGTTTCTATTGTCAGTAAAAATGTTTGATTTGTTAAAAATGTTCAGTGAACAGATTGTTTACGAGGCAATTGTGAGATTGTGAATCTGTTGCTGTTGAAAGTAAATGATGATGTACATTTGTACATCCCTGATCTTAAACAAAAGAAATTGAACTTGCTCTAGTGGCATAGTGAGCGGTTAGGTGGTGTACATTGGCAGCTGGTCTGTTTATAGATGCAATTTTTTGCTGGCAAGAATTGTATCCTACATCTCTGACACCACACTTAACCTTTTCACTCCCGAGATCCAAATTATTTTATGAAAAATTCCAAATTTCATTTCGAAAAATATGGAAAAATAAATAGTACTGTTGAAAAGAAGTACAGAAGAGCTTTCATTTGAATGGTCACATCACAGGATTTCATCCATAGACTTAAAAGTTAGAACCCATGTCGCGCTACTCAAGTTTTGAATCTGCAAATGAAAGGGTTAATGTCACTTTTGCAAGAAAATTGCTTACACAATTAAGTCAATATTTAAAGTACTTGGCCGGGTTGTTCAAAGCACGATTCAGCTAACCCAGGATTAGCGTCAATTTTGAATCCAGTTAAATAACTCAACTGAAAATTGTCCAAAGTTTTCTGCCCTTCAGCTTCAGCTTTAACTTGTCTTCACTAAGCTACAAATGACCTTTTGAAAACATTTTTAAACAGAGAAGTGAAATCCTTGCTTACTTTGAATCCAGGATTAGCATTAATCGGCTTTTGAACCACCGGGCCGTAATATGTATTTGTAGAGATCTATTATCTGTAAGGTTGCTTTTCAAGCTTTAACTACTTGTTAAATTAACTCTGCTGGATTTAAATGATAAATTTATGATTGTATTGTCAAATATTTTTGTGTGATATATTTAATGCGCAGACTAAGTTTAAACAAGAAAAATAATCAGAAGATGTAGAGTCTTGTGTTTCACAGATTTTGCACTGTATTTTAACTGTCAGTTACAGCTACTGATAAATTCATTTATTTTTTTAGTTTGTTTGTTTGGGATTCGTGTGAAGTGTTATTCAAGTGATTATTCAGAGTGCATCCCATTTCATAAGGTCTGGCCACCTAGATGATTGCTATTTCATAAATGTTCTGAATAGCTTTGATTTTGATAATTGCTGCTGCCAAAATGCTATCGTTTTCTTAAAGAAATGTAGATTAATGTAAACAATCAATGATTGGTTAAGATTTATTCACAAATGAATTTCAAGTCCTTTTCTATATCCTTTCTAGTTTGGCACATATTTGTGAGTTGTTGCTTCAATAGCAACCATCACAACTTCGATTTCATTGCAAACACCCATAGAGACCAGTTCACATAGGCTGTCCAGACCTTGCACGTATAAAATTAATAATCATGGCTGTGTGTTTCATGTTCAGGTAATGCGTATATTTTATCAAGCATTTGGTGTTTTGAGTTGGGGGTGGGGGGGGGAATTCTTTTCATCGTGCATGTAAGTTTTGGTTTTGAAACGTGCACAGTGTCAAAGAAGCCAACGAAAAGTAACATACAAGTATTTATTGTTAATTTGCATTTTGCTACATTGAATTCTTGAGGGTGGTGGAAACTATTTCCAAGTGATTGGTTGGTAGATGGATAAACTTGTTTGACCACTGTGTTGCTTTACAACTGTAGTAAATGAATGTATGACTGCAACATGGGAAACCGGTTTTGGTTTGAGAAAGATATGTTAAATATAATGGGATCCTGCTGTGATAGGATAGAGTATTATTGTGGTTGGTAGACTTTTAATCCCCACAGGTGATAGAGTGCTAAGTTCTTACATCTTGTTAATAAATTTAGTGTTGTACACAAAAGTATTGTAAATTGTAATCCAAATTGCTCAAAATAAGCTCCATTTTTGCACAGACTAGTAATTTTCAAATGAAGTTCTGTATTTTTTTCTTGAGAAAAAGGCCTAATTAAGCTTTATAAGTGTATATTTTTACTATTTTAAAACCTCAATTATCTCAACCAACAAAAGAATTGGTCAAGCATCGTCTCCTCTTTTGTATTGTTGAGTTTTAAAGAAAAGTAATAGGCTAAATCTTTGAAATAATTTTCCTACATGGCAAGGATAAAGCCTATTTGGAGCAATTTCGATTTCAAGGCCAAGTCATCTCACAATAGTTTTGCAAAAAAAAAAACTCAAATCAAAGTGGTCAGGTCTTCAGAATTAGAGTTTTGATCATCTCAGGAAGAACTGCAAGCAAATTCTTCAAGAATATTGCAAATATTACTCTCACCTTGGGTATAAAGGTTAACCAGGGAGGGATATAATCTAAATATATTTTTCGCTTGTGCTTGAGAATTAAAATTGCTGTGCATTATTGTAATATTACATTGTATTAACTACATACATCGTGAAATTTTGCAGAGAATCGAACCATGATAGTTGTAAAATTTTAATGTTATACCTTGCTTGAAATAAATTTGTGGTGTAGTGGAAGTGATTGTGATGTTTTGGTTTAATATGTGTACACACCTAATTGAAGAAACGTTAACCCGTGTAAGGCATAAACCATGAATGGCGAGACTGAATGAGATTCTGGGTAGGCAGCATTGGCAAGCTTAGTAATATTCCATTTCTTGATAATCAAGATGTTTTCTTTGTTTGAGACATTTTAGAACATAATTTATGCAGTGTGTGTTAATATAATGTGTATTCTGTGACAAAAAAAAATAATTTATCCAAATTCCCAGTAAACCTTTGGGTTGCATCGTTCATGGTTTATGCTTTTCACCGACAACGTTTCTTCAATTTGGTGTATACAAACTTAATTTGAGGTTTATGCACAGGGTCCAGAGGAGCTCTATTTGATCGTACAAGATGCTATTTTCTTCGAATCATCACCGTCTTGAAAGTTAAACTGATTGCATTGTAATGCAATCAGTTTAACTTTCAAGACGGCGGCGATACGAAGAAAATAGCATCTTGTACGATCAAATAGAGCTCCTCTGTACCCTGTGGTTTATGTTGCTGTCATATTCATGAGAACAGTTTACAATCATGATTGAAATCTACTGGCCTGTTCAGTGTTGCTGGGGATAGGGCAAAATAAAGGCAGGGAAGGGAGCGAAGACAGCCGAGGGGAGAGGGGAAGGCTTTCACGGCCTTTCTTTTTGTACTATCTCCAATAGAAGACCTGTTCACAGGCCAGAAATCTTCCAATGGCAACCCATTGAATGTTCCCCTGGTTTGGGCAATATTTCTGAGCATGAATTTTTTTTCCGTCTTGAGATTGTGCAAGAATTTTTTCAGGATTGATCAATACTTTTTTTAACTTTGGCTCGCTGTGCATGATTTTTTTTCGGTAATTGCCCCCCCCCCCCCCCCCCCCCACCTTCAAAAGTAAAATGGTCCGTCCTTAACAGTAAGTTAAAGCTGCAACTGGCATGACAGTGTACATGTCACTATGGAGCTGTAAGGCTCATTCCATTCTGAGAGCGGTCTAGTGATGAAATAAATGGGCAAGCAGTCTCGGCCCATTCATCTGGTGTGCAGTGCATTGCAGCTCGTTTTCCAAAACAGATCTGAAGCAAAGGAGTATTAATGACTCCTGGATTTAATGGTACACAAGCCAGGGGGGCCGGTAGCTCCAGGGCCATTGCTTTGGAGAGCCCCTCTATGGCCTACTTTGTGGCACAGTAAGGTGCCACCTGTGGTGCAACGCTCCTTCCCCAACCCGAACTGAAATTAACGACCACGCCCTTTCCTGCTTTAATCATCTCGGGAACAAAATGGCGAATCACGTTCGTGGTACCCTTGATATTGATATCAATAACACTATTAAACTCCTCGGCGGAGATTTGCCACAAATTCGTAGTATTGCTTGAAATGGAAGCGTTGTTAAGAAGAAACGTTGGCGGTCCAAAGCGAGAAACAACATCTTCTGACCAACACTTTACTTGTGCCTCATCCACGACATCGACAACGAAAAACTGCTTGGGTTTGTTTCCTGTGCAAAACTCGTTGTTCAAATGACTGATTTTTTCAGCCGATCGTGCACATCCTATCACTGTATGGCCGCTGGATATGAACCATTTTACCATCGCAAGGCCCAAGCCTGTGGAAACCACTGTAATGACAATCACTTCTTGCTTCTCCGACGCCATGTTGAAAATCGAGCCTAAGCCACAGGCTACCCAAGCTCAGTGTGGAAGTCAGTGTGGTGACGTATGGTACCGTATTACGTAATATCAACATGTATAAGGAATTGTATGGGAATCCCGGTAATAGACTCAAGAAGATAATTATACACAAAAGTTCTCAATAAAAAAGTCGTACCTTATTTTTATGGTGTGTTGCTTGCTTCGTGTATGGTTATTTTTGTTCCTCGTGTTTTCACTAATGAAATAGCCTGCATGGCTGACGTTTTTTTTTGCGCGCGATGTTGAATTCGCGGCGGCGAAGGCGAATTCGCGAGTTTCGAGCGCGCGATGCTGAATTCAGCGTCGCGCGCAAAAAAAACCCGCCAGCTATGCAGGCTACTAATGAAGACAAGAGCCGCTCGATTTGGGCGCGTCCATAATTAAAGGGGCAGTATCACGAGATTCCACGCGCGGCACTGTTCATTGTTCTTGCACCGGACTTTTGGACATTTCACTGTTAAAAGTGATTTTTTTTTCCTTCCGGCTATCAAAACGGACTTTTTGATTCAACAAATACCTCCACTTCTCGACGGCGTTTTTGAATTTGCCGAATCAAACTTGAAAACATGGGCCGAACGTTTTCAAGTTTCGCCCTCATGATACTGCCCCTTTAAGCATTTTGACAACGTCAAAAACACCAAATTCCATTGTGTCGTATCATTTACGGAAACGTAACGTGTATGTCCGGGGGGACTCCCATATAAAAATGACGGGGGTGCTCGTCGTACCTTTAATTTAGGGGTCCAGGGGCGGATCCAGGATTTTGAAATCGGGGGTGAAATTTTAAATGCAATAGAACCAGAGAAATAAAATATTATTTATTTGAGAAATACTTTAGAAAAAAGAAAGAAAGGGTCTCAGAAAAGGGGGGGGGGGGAAATTCACCCATTTCACTCCCCCTGGATCCGCCCCTGGGGTCAAAATTTGTAGTTTGGTACCGCTTAGAGTGCTAAAATCTAAAATGACCAATGTTAGAATTATCGCGGTACCTTTAAGGGTGTTGAGCCGAAAATATGACAGGGTCGATCTAATTGTCAGTCAACTGGTTTCTATTGTTGTTTCATTCATGATTCATCATGAATGAATCAACCAATCATCAATCAGCACGATTTTGTTCACAGAACTATAGCCGATATGCACGTGCAGGGGCGGATCCTGGGGGGGGGGGGGTGAAATGGGTGAATTTTCACCCCCCTTTTCTGAGACCCTTTCTTTCTTTTTTCTAAAGTATTTCTCAAATAAATAATATTTTATTTCTCTGATATCTTTTTTGATTAAAATTTCACCCTCCATTTCAAAATCCTGGATCCGCCCCTGACGTGTTACAGACACGATCAATGACCTTGGATGGGATCTTTAGAACTGAGAAGGGAAAAGGCTAGATTGACGATCATGTATAAATTAAGTCATAACTTGATTGATACGGAAACCACAAAGTACCAATCCAATCACCCTGAGGATCGGACAAGAAGAAGTCGCCAATTTAAGTATAAGATCCCACATGCTAATAAGGATGTTTTTAAGTTTTCATACTTTCCAAGAACTATGGTTGACTGGAACTGTCTCCCCGAGGAGATTGTTAACTCAAGCTCTTTAGATATTTTAAAATCAAAGTTGTCAAATTATTTTAGAAACTCGTTTTAAATTCAGTTTAAATTAATGAACTAGGAAATATGTTTTATTATTTTATTTTATTTTATCAGTCGGTGTGATATCGCAAGACTTTAAGTAATGATCCGCATAAGAAGGATAGCGCTGAACGGCAATGGAATGTCAAGCACGATGGAATGTCAAGTTTTTTCATTGTTACAACTAGTGATCTCATTGGCCTAGACTCAAAAACCGCTAAAAAGTTAAGGTTCAAGGTGCATTTTGTCTATTTTTTTTTAAAGTTTCAAGTAATTTGAGACCCAATCGGACATTAACATACAATTTTTAAAAGATATTGTATTTGGGGAACTTCATCAAAGAAGCAAAATTATTAGCTATTGTCTTCTGTATTCTGATTGGTTAAGCACGAACATTTCCTAAAATTTATTTGACACAAATGGATTTTCTTTATTTTTATAATGAAATATAGTTATTAACCATCAGCTCCTCCTCTATTCTTAAAATCAAAGCTATTCTATGTGGGAAAGAGCCAATGCCGCAAAACAATGAAGTTTGCTATCGTTCTTATGTGGAACATTACTTAACGACTTAATCAGTGTAAATGTAAATGTAAATGTAAATGTAAATGTAAATGTAAATGTAAATGTAAATGTAAATGTAAATGTAAATGTAAATGTAAATGTAAATGTAAATGTAAATGTAAATGTAAATGTAAATGTAAATGTAAATGTAAATGTAAATGTAAATGTAAATGTAAATGTAAATGTAAATGTAAATGTAAATGTAAATGTAAATGTAAATGTAAATGTAAATGTAAATGTAAATGTAAATGTAAATGTAAATGTAAATGTAAATGTAAATGTAAATGTAAATGTAAATGTAAATGTAAATGTAAATGTAAATGTAAATGTAAATGTAAATGTAAATGTAAATGTAAATGTAAATGTAAATGTAAATGTAAATGTAAATGTAAATGTAAATGTAAATGTAAATGTGAAAACATGTTAAACTCTTGTTCTTAGGCCATCGTAACTGAGAAATAAAACACAAACAGCCGGGATAAACATGGTAAACCAACGCATTTTTATAATAAACTTTACGTTTTGTATGTTAAGCAACATACAATCCATTTAAGTCACGCCCATCAAACGAGATTCAAGTACCTTTTAGAGTGTTGTTCCAAAATTTCAGACGAGCACTCCGGTTATTTTTACAAGGGAGTCCCCCCCGGCAAATAGCTCTGACTAATTCCTCGTTAATAAAGATTTCTAGCTTTTCATTCAAATTGATCGGTCAAAACATTCTATAGGTCTCAAAAATTGTCATTTAATTACCACAGAAAGTTTCCTCAGACTTAAATTATTAATCCCTGCAAAAAGCTCTGACTAATTCCTCGTTAATAAAGAGTTCCAGCTTTTCATACAAATGCAGTTTAAAAAGAGTAAAAACGTCAAGCAAAATTGCATTTGAATGAAAAGCTCGATTTCTTTACTGCCGAGGAGTATCTTGAGGAAACTTTCTGTAGTAATTTAATGATAATTTGTGAGACCTATGAAATGTTTTGACCACTTATATTTCGAACATGAAAAAACACGTGTTAAAAATGTTTCAGCGATTTATTCAAAATCGAACAGTTTAATTTGTTTGAAATTTTCCCATTTAGTGAACTAAACTGCGTTGATTATAGCGCATTTATTCGCTTGTCGTGGGTAGACACAAAATCGTCATAAAAATGACGTCATAAAAATTAAAAAATCTAAAGTATACATCCTACAAAGTTGTTTCTAACATGGTATGTGGATACCAGTGTTATAATCTTTCACAAAAAGTTTCAGGTTTTAACGATGTTTTGTTTTTGATTTATAAAGGTTGTAAATGTGTCACGCAATTCGTCACGCTATTTCAGATAAGCCGTTAAAATAAACAAAATTGAATTATAGATGCTTATAAGCCGATTCCATGCCTCTTATAGTGAATACAATATTTTGTGATGAGGCTTTTGGTGTTATTAAGACTGTAAAGTCTTTAAATTTTTGGCCGCCATGTTGGTGTCCCTAAGTGGGACACCAAGATGGCCGCTCCATACATTTCTTATTAAAAATGTCTATACTCATTCGCCTATAACTCTTGAATGAAATGCTCTTGCGCTTCAAAATTTGGCCCAGATGTGTAGTTTTAAACTCTCTACAATTTCATAAACATTGTAGAATCGAAAACTGCTTCTGAATTTTGATATGACGTCAGTGAAAACACTCTATAGGAAAACTGTTTTTCGCCATGTTTGTTTACCGTTGCTACGGAAGCGCTGACAAGCATAACAAGAGCATCGCCCAAAACTTTCATCCAAGCCTAACACCTGTTATCAAATTCAGATTCATTGATCAAGCCAAAGTAAGATTATGTAAAAGCGCATTCAAAAAGGGAATTGTGACCCAAAAAAACTACTTGGAGCCACCTTAAGCAGGATTTTTTGCGAAATGAAATGGAAACTACTGGTACATCTTTTCTTATGATCTCAATTTGCGAATTGTTTGTTTGCACACCATATGTGCACGAGCGTTTGTCTCGTAAAAGTAACACAAACACTGATGAAGGGGTTATCCCCGAAACGTCTGACTGTCTTTGTCAGTTCTTTTTCGGCACTCAGTCTTAACTAAATTTCAATATTATCAAAATAAATGTAGTACGTTAAATAACGAACTAAGCACACACGTCAACTAAACAAGCTAAGCACGCGCACGACTCAAGGAAAATTACGCGCGCGCGCACTAGCATTAACCTGAATAGAAGCAATATAGAAATTAAATAGGGGCGCTAGAATAATATAAAGGATCTGAAATAACAAAGGATACGGCGGTGTTTCCCAATTTTGGATTGCTAGTTTAATTTCTCGTAGTGTAGTGCCATATTTCTCAATGATAGCACTGTGGCGTTTGAAGAATTTAGTAAATGATTTACGAAGGAGTGAAGATTTGAACCCTTGGTGAAGGAGACGTGATGAAAGTCGGCGAAGTCTATGCATAAAATCCAACTTCGATGTGCAAATTCTAGCATATCTTACCAATTGAGATATATAAACACCATAAGCCGGATTGGCTGGAATGTTGCTGTCCATATGAGGGAAATTGACAATCCGAAATGAGAAGTCATCCCTCTTGTCGTAGACACTGAGATGGAAAGGTGTGTTGCTGTCACCATTCTTGATTCTCGTGTCCAGATAACACACCTCATTTGATGTTAAGGTAGTGTTCTTTAGTTCCAGGTCCGACGGATAAATGTCGCTGATATAATTTCCAAAATTTTCATTGTTAACACTCAATAAATCGTCGATATAACGAAAGGTGTTGCTAAATTGGACAGCTATGGTCATATCTTGCTTCATTGTTCTTAGCATGAAGTCATACTCGAAGGTGTGGAGGAACAGATCAGCCAACAAAGGTGCGCTGGTAGTGCCAATAGGTATGCCAATAATTTGCCGAAAAACTGTGTTTCCGAAGAGGACGTAGATATTGTCGATAAGAAAGTCAATAGCGAGGCACAGTTCCCTACAGGAGAAGTAAGTGTACTTCGTAGATTTCCTATCATTAGCCCAGAATGTGTGGAAATTATTGGTTGCTATGAAATTTTTTCCCCTGGTGTTAAAAACCTTTTCAAGTAGATCATGGAGTTGATGTTTAAGTTTGGCGTGTAGAAGGCTAGTATAAAGAGTGGAAAAGTCCCAAGTACTCACATGATTAAGCGAAAGTTGTTTGTCCTGCAATGTGTGAATGTGAATGTCCTGCAATGTGAATGTGAATGTGCAATGTGAATGTCCTGCAATGTGTGAATGCAATGTGTGAATATATGTTTGTTGTAAGCAAACTTTGTAGCCTGTAAATTCCCTTTAAGTACATATACAGTGCAACACAGATATAACGAACGTACTTCAACGCAAAATGTTGAACTTTTATCCCCCAGAAAGTCAATTAAATTGCTGATCATTAAAACCTGTAATATGCAGTAATCAAAGGGTTTTATGTAATTATTTTGTGATTTTTTTCCTCTTTTTCTCTTTTTAGCTAAATCTGGACTCCAGCTATCTTCCAGTCGGAGAAGATACATGTAAGTTTTTTATTTATGACCCAGTTCCCCTAGAGTTATTTCCCTGCCGTTTTTCTTGTCATTGACGTTTCTGAAATGACATCAGGTTAGAAACGGATTGACTGCAGATGTTCGCGAATTCACTGCGGATTGACCACGGCGAAATATTTTGCATTTAACTTTTGGGAGGTGAATTACAAGTTTAATACCTTTGTTTAACGATGATGACACGTTTAAAATAAACTAATAAGAAAAACACGGCAAATAAACTAATCTGTAGCCTTTAAATTCCACATCGAATTCGGATTTCGAAATAATAGTTTTTGGAAGAGAAGAAATTCAAATTCCCTTCCATCAAGGCTGACTTTATCGATTTACCCATTTCCAAAGGAATTTCGCTTGTTATCTCGTGAATACCACAAGCATTCAACGAGATATAATATACAGGAAGAGATACGCAAATTTTCACCTGTTCCATCGTCAATAAACTTTTTAATTCCCCAGTGTATTACGTGTTAAGATGATTGCTGTAGTAAACATTTTTTGATTCCCTAGTTTAATTACGTCATTCAGTTGTCATAACAGTCTTGTTTCACACAATGCATATTTATGTCACGCTAAGATGTTTTGGTTGTTTTAAATCTGTTTTACTCTTCAATTCTGTGACTTTAAACTCAGTATGGAAAATTAAAACCGATCTGTGAACTTAATCTTGCGTTGTTTCGTATTCACGAGATAGCTGTTAGAGCCCTTTGATTTTTACACCGTGTAATGTAATGTATGTGTAATTTCAGGCTAAGTTCAGTCCTCGAAGCCAGTGAAGGAAAAAAGGTAAGACAGTGTTTAAACGCTACCACAGGTAACCCAAGCTCAAGTGATGTTTACACGTTGTAATTTAAACGTGGTGGTAGCTGTTGCGTAATAGCGAAATTATAAGCATTTGTATTGGGAAAATTTGCTTCGAATTTGAGCGTAAAATTATGAACGATATTTGAATAAAATTGGCTCACTGAACTTCTTTGTGCGTTTACTTGTGTCTCACTAAAACTCGCTGGAATCGCTTCGAATCGACCCCAAAACAACTCTAGACACAAGTAAACGCACAAAGAAGTTCAGGTGACCCAGTTTTATTCAAATATCGTTCCTAATTTTACGCTCAAATTCGAAGCAAAATTTCCCCATACAAATCCTTATAATTTCGCTATTACGCAACAGTTGCCACGGCTTTTAAATTACAACGTGTAAACATCACTTGAGCTTGGGCTACCTGTGACGCTACCGCAAAAAAGCGTCGTCTTTCCTTCGCTCCCCTCTGTCTGAACACAGAGAATGGCTAATGTGGCCCTAAATACGTGGATGTAATTTAAATGTGTGATAATTCAATTGAAAATGTATTGAGCAGTACTTTCCTGTGGTACTGCTTATTACTGATACCGCACAGCTCTTAACAACCTCTAATTTCATGGGACCTGTGTATCACGCAGCTCTCGTTTTCAGGGCCAGCGTCCATTGTTTTGTTGTTTGTTCTATTGTTTTCTTAGCAAATCAGCGAAGATCTTGTAAGAGCTGCGTACTGACCCGTTTATTATCCTGTACAAAGTGGTTCAAACTTTTGCGTCTGTATATGGTCCGTAAGTGTCTCAAGCATGTTAAGGCATGGTTCAGAGCCTAATTTGCATAAAATCTGAAAATGATCGTAACTTTGAGGTGATTTACATAAACAGCTCAAACTTAGCAGCAGGATAAAACTTGATAACCTTAAACCACTGTTTACTTTAAATGTCGAGTATTTGCATCACGTGACCAATTTCAATTTACCGATATGTTTATGGTATTTTTATATATTTGCATCATTAAGTTAGTTAAGGTAAATTTTCTAAAATAAATTGATTACTTTTTTTAACCGAGTCAACGTATATGCAGTGCTCAAGGAGCACTATTCGTTAGGTGTATAGCCGCATTAACAAATGTTCATAAACATAACTTAAAGTTGAAAAAGCATGGATTGAGGTTTTAATTGACTGTTAAAAGTAATCACATGTTCAGTTGATTTGGCTTGCGTTGGCTATGATCTTATAATTGGTTTAAAGAACTCGTGCAACATGTTTTAACCAATCACAGCATACAACCTGGTTTTTCAACTAGTCCATGCCTTATATGCGCACTTTTACGTGCTTGTTTTTCCGCGCTTGGCACCAGTTACATGTTTTCCCGCGCTTGGCAGCAGTTACGTGCTTTCCATGACATAAGGTTTGACTGGGGGAATAAAAGGATCGGTTAAGAGTATGCTACTATTTTGTATTGCTTAGTTCTTCATCTATCAAGAGCAATAATTTGCAGACATTTTTCTGTGTTTAGGACTAGTTGCATTTATCTCTGCACCTGGAACAATTTGCACCTTTTCCCGCGCTTGAAATCAGTTGCATTTATCCCCGCGCTTGGCACCGGTTACATGTTTTCCCGCGCTTGGCACCGGTTACATGTTTTCCAGCGCTTGGCACCGGTTAAAATACATGTTTTCCCGCACTTTGCGCTGGTTAGGGGTGGACCATTAGAAATCCTGGGAGGGGGGTCAAAAATTTTTCAGTGTATGAATTTTTTTTTCGACCTGATTTTCCTGCAGGATTTTTTTGGGGGGGAGGTGCAAGCCTGCAGGTTTTTTTTTTTCTGAGACCTTCTTTATAAATGCGTGCAAGCTCCAATTTTTTTTATACCTGACCCAATCCATTTTTGGTATTAAACGCTGGAGAGTAGATTTAAGTCAGACTGTGGAACCTTTGCATAAAAAATGAGGAGAAATAAGAATTGAGATAGAGTGGTCGAGCGCCGAAGGCTCGAGCCGCTAGGGGGGTCTGGGGGCATGCCCCCCCAGAAAATTTTGAAATCTGGATGCTCTGAAACTCCATTTCTAGTGTTCTGAGACAACAATTTCTGTCAAAAATGTTTGGCAAATTGATGTGGCTTCTCGTCGCTTTGCGTCTCTTTGTGTGGCTCCACATACAAGTACTCGATTTCATTTTATATTTCTTGCTGTTTCTTTAGTTAATCTGGATATCAGAGTAAAGTATATGCAATTTCGTCTTTTTGTATAATAAGTATTATGAGAATTTGACGTACCAGATAGACCTTTGAGGTAGGTAATTTTTGATAGCATTTGACTCAACCTGAAGTTGCTTTTGATGAATTTTACTACCAGAGAGCATGTCATACTCTCATCTGTTCCAGTTTAAAATAAATAAATAAATATATGTATATATACCAGTTAGCTTGCAGGATTTTATTTTTTTATGGTCAACTGCTTGCAGGAATTTTTTTTGAGACAATTTTCCTTTGCAGGATTTTTTTTTGGTAATTGTCACCCCCCCTCCCAAGATTTCTAAGGGTCCGCCCCTTACATGTTTTCCCACGCTTGGCACGGTTGCACGATGATGTGTACATTTTATTATAGTTCCAATTACGATTAATGTGGCTACTTACGGCAGTCAATGAAAGTTAATATTACTTTCTATGAATTTTGTAATTAAATGCTCTTTAGAAATAACATTAAGAGTTTAACAATAATTGAAGTGTTCATTTAGTGCACGAAAGCAAAAATATACAATGTATGTTATGATCCTTGTATATTGGTAGTCGATTTTCTCAATTTTATAAATATTTCTGCACTCCTTCATAGTATTGAACGCAGTAAATTATCCCCGAAAATCCATCGCATCAAAGTTAAGCAATTTAGACTATTTTCCCCTCCTTAGCATTGACACGTTTCTCCCCTCTTCGCGCATAATAAAGCACAACATGGTAGTATATCTAGATACACGCAAAATATCCCTCGAAAAAGAAACCTTTGACTAATCCTGATTGATGTAATCTTTGATGAAACCTTGACTAATCTTTTACTAATCTTTGACCATTCCTGAGTCCTGGCTTATCATTGACCAATCTGCGCTAGTGAACGGAAAAGTCAAGTTTCAAAATCTTCTATCAGCTATGCTGCTACTCGAGATAAGAATATAAAGTCGTTTGGGACCACTGTATTATTTGAAGTCGTTTAGGAATATGAAAACGCAAAAAATGAAAGTAGCTTAGTTATTCAGCTCAGAAAATATTCAAATAATTATCCAAACTGAGTAACAACATAAGGAACCGATCATTATTTTTGGAGGAAATCTCTTTCCAGGCTTGACAGAAGCGAGTGCCTGTCATCTTAAACTCAACCTTTTGGCCCCTTGGGATTATTCTGTGTTACGATATTTTAACCTCATTTTATCTTTGATAGCTAGCTTTTTGTTAACTTTACAGGATAAATTGATCATCCGTCGATGATGACGTCATATGATGTCAATCATTTGTAGAACCGACATCTTGAATTCTAGAAAATCAGCTCTATTGATCCAAAATTAATTTTTAAGTAATGCTCCACATAAGAACTATAGTAAACTACATTGTTCTGCGGCATTGGCTCTTTCCCACATAGAATATCTTTGGTTTCAAGAATAGAGGAGGATCTGATGGTTCATAATTATATTTCATTATAAAAATAAAGAAAATTCATTTGCGTCAAATTATTTTTAGGAAATTTTCGTGCTTAACCAATCAGAATAACAGAAGACAATAGCTAATAATTTTGCTTCTTTGATGAAGTTCCCTAAAAACAATATCTTTTACATTTTTGTAAAAGTTGCATGTTGTGCGATTGGGTCTCAAATTACTTGAAACTTTAAAAAATTAGACTTAATGCACCTTGAACCGTAACTTTAGCGGTTTTTTAGTCTAGGCCAATGAGATCACTAGTTGAAACAATGAAAAAGGTTTACATTCCATTGTGCATTGCCGTTGAGCACTATCATTCTTATGCGGATCATTACTTAAATCAATAAACTGGAAAAATGCGGATATCAAAGAAACTTACCACAAGAAATGAATTTAAAAGAAAAGAAAACTCAACATTTCGGATGGCATGCCCTTCAAAAATTGGTTGCCATGGACACATCACGTGCTGTACGAAAAAAAAAACAGATAATTGCATCTAAAAGTAAGAGCCGCTAAAGACATTTCAGGAAAAAAAATGAGAGGGGTGGCATCCACGCCCGTTCCTCGCATGCCCGAGGGTTAATAAAAATTCCCCCTCCCGGGTCACAAAATGAAACGCGCTAGGTTGATTCGATAAAAGGCGCACTGCGTCCGAAATGCAAAAAAAAAAAGCTTTTATTTCTTAATTTGCACTTTCATCGCTGAAAAGCGTGCAAACGTTGTTTACCCCAAAATCTTTGACGTATTTGTCAGCGATTGGCGCAAGTTTCTAATCAATATTCATGAAACAATCGCAGCCCTCGCCGCAAATCAACAAGGTCGTGTTCGCGTGAAGATGTCTCGCAAGTCGCTAAACTTTTTGGCGCTCTAGAAGCAATTTGAAAGACTCCAGGAAGACGTACCCGCCACGAAAAAAGTCGCCCCACAACTCCAACCTAAGGTTAGAGTCGCTTCGCAAAAAAAGTTCATTTGTTCAGTAAAAGACTATAAAATTTTGCTCGATAAAGTGAACACGTGCGTTGAGCTTCTCATCGTCTTACGATATCTCTGCGCCCTGGTATAATTGCGTTTGTATTGCAATAAGCTGAGGAGTTGTCTTTCAAAAAAGGTCTCTAGATGTTAACCTGACTGAGTTCGTTCAAGCTGCATATACTTTCAAAAGAACATTTAATAGTTCAACTTCAGGAGATTAGGCCCTGAAACAATTGTCGAAAAATGATGTTAGGAATCGTTTATTCCTTCATTGTTACCATTTATTTTATTTAACTGTTCATGAAAACCACGTATAATGTTCCTAATATTCAACCTTAGTCGTCTGTAAAATAACAAATATTGGACATTTTATCTTATCAATTGTTCATCTATATTTTCAGGAACTTCAAAGAGTATCAAAGTCAAGAACATGAAGGGCTGAAGAAACAATTCAAGAGGACAAACTGGAATGGACGAACCAGGAGTGATCTCTTCAAAGATAAGAACTTTGTTTAGTTCATATGCTTTTTTGTTCAAATGGTGGCTGAACACGAGCAAACACTTTAGGGTTCCTTCTGTATGTACCGGAGCACAGATTACGTAAAACAAAAGGAACAAAGAACGACAATAATACAAATGCAAAACAAGACCAAAAATACAATACCTCACAAACAATAGAAGACCATGGGTACCGGTAAATGCAAAAACACCCCACGTTAGTTTGTATCAGTATAAAATGTATTGATATTGAGGAAAGCGAATTCGGATCTGACAGCTAATTGACTAAATCTACTCCTTAATTAACGTGAACCCCCCCCCCCCCCCGGGGAGGGGGGAGGGTATTAAAGTTTTCATTTCCTCGAATCGTGTACTGGCTGCTAATTGCCTGAACCGTCAAATCAGGTTTTGCACTGGGAGGAAGGTTTTAGGTAAAGCTAAATTTTTGACAATTTTAATGGAATCAATTGGTAATATATATTTAAAGACACTTGTAGCCTGTCAGTTGCGTCCTTACATTCACACGTTCCCTGTATCAACTGATTGACAAGAGAACAAAGGCCTTTACAAGTTACGTTCTTTCTTTTTCACTTGTTCTTTTCTTTAATCTACGGAAAATCATTCTCAGTCGCGCATGCTTAAAAATTATTAGGAAGCCATTACGTGAGATTGAGAGCTTGTGTCCTCTTGTCGATCGTAGTATATTTATGAGCTTATTTTATAAAGTCCTGATGTCTGGTGTTGAGGGAAGCCGGTATTTTCGATGATCAATATAGACCTTGTATTAAAATGGTTTAACTCAGGAATATCAATAGCCTGTCGAGTGTGATCGTCCGGGTTAGTGTCGTTCTGAAAAGAACTGTTGTTGTTGACATTGACTGACATTTCGACAGGATTTTAGGGTGGTTCGACTGGGTTTTTGAGTGACGATACCTTTTAACTTTGAGAAACTTGTGTATCACGGTGACCGTAAACAATCCAACGGAAAATCGATCGTCACAGCCGTACTAGTAAAAGATCAAAGTTTCAGATAGGGTACGTTTTATAGAAATCGAAGTTGCCATAGCAACATAATGACGTCATCTCCCATTTTACGTAAGACCGAAATGCTTGTCACTAAAAGATAATTTTGGAAAATGCTCTCTGCATGTTCGACCTGACATACTTGTCTTAAGGTTTACAAAATTTTACAAATTTCTATGGAAACGTTTTCGAGAAAATTTCGTGTGAAGTTTTAACGTGTTAAAATTCAACAAAAACAAAACAATTTTGAAATGTTATTAAAAATTATGTCTACAAGGCTTGATGAAATAATATTTTGGTCTGAAATGAATTTTATACCATACAAATAGCTTAGGTGAAAATCTCTGCGAAATCGAAATCGAAATTGAAATCGTCCATTCGAATTTTATAAACATTGGCTTGAATGTGAACTCGTCTTAGTGTTATTTTGCGTTTTTATCATAAATTGACCCCACCTTAATTAAAATGGTCACGAATTTAAAAGCGATAGACGAATTTTGACAAAACGTAGTCCTTATGAAGATTAATTAATATTCAATACAACTGCCAAGTCTCAAATTCATTGAAATGTTCTAAGGCTGTCAATTTTCATTCTCAACGTAGGAAAATATTGCGCTGATTTTCATGCTCGTGGTTTGTTACTCTCATTATGCGTCTCCATCGTCTCGAATCGCCATGCAATTGCAAATTTAAATACATAATGAATTCATAAACACTTCAATGCTTTGTTTTAAGTGTTAAACGAATTCATGATGTACTGAAAGTTACAATTCCACGGCGATTTGATGCAATGGAGGCGCATAATGAAGCAACAAGTCACAAGCGCGAAAATCAGCTCAATATTTTCCTGAGTTGGTGCTAAAAATTGATAGCCATAGAATGTTTCAATGAATTTGAAACTTGGAGATTGCATTAAACATTAATTATCTTCATGAGGACTACGTTTTAAAAAAATCATTAATTGTATTTTAATTTGTGACTATTTTAATAAGTGTAGGTGATATAAAAGCGAAATAACACTCCAGGCGAGTTTATATTCAAGTCAATATTTCTGAAATTCAAACAGAGCGATTTCGTTGAGATTTCCACTCAAGGTATTTGGATGGTATAAAATTCATTTAAGACCAAAATATTGTTTCACGACGCCTTGTGGACATAATTTTAGTATTTCAAAATTGTTTTATTTTTGGTTATATTTAAACACTTTAAAATTTCACTCGAAATTTTCTCGAAAACGCTTCTATACAAATTCTTAAAATTTTGCAGACCTTAGGACCTGTACGTCAGGTCAAAGATCCATAGAGCGCTTTCCAAAATTATCTCTTAATCTCAAGTAATAAGGTATTATGTAAAACAAGGAATGACGTCATAACGTTGCTATGGCAACTTCGATTTCGATAACATTTACCTCATTTTATCTAGTACAGCTGTGGCAATCGATTTTCCGTTTGACTGTTTATGGTGGTACACAAATTTATTAAAGTTAAAAGGTATCGTCGCTCAAAAACCCAGTCGAGCCACCTTAAAGTACTACTTTACGACAACAACTAACAAATGTTTAAGACAAAGACGAATCTGGCAACAGACAAAGTGAAGTATATATATATATATATATATATATGATCAAATGCTGCGCCGTGCAGAAATATGAACAAGCGACTGGCTGAACACCATCGAAACGCACCAATCCATGACTTGAATCTCAACAGCCAATAACAGCTTACAATTCACATGCATATGGCTCTGAAGATGACTTCCGCTTCCGGTTGTCGAAACGTCGGTCATTGTCAACAACAACAGTTATTTTTAGAACTACAGTGTTAACCTGTTATACAGACCAAAGGAAAAAAACACCAACAGCTATCCTTTGAGGAAAAACGCAACAGATAACGTTTCGAAGTCAACTGCATAAACACTTCAAACAAATCAATTACCGTTTAGTTAACTTTTTTTATGTGGTTGCTCAATTTACATTTTTAGAAAATTATGTTTACTTACGGATTTTTAAATATCGTCAATCTTCAAAGTGAATTTTCCAAAATGAAATGGAAACAACTCAAAAACCACTGGTACATCTTTTCTTATGATCTCAATTTGTGAATTGTTTGTTTAAAAAAGTTCGACACACTAAAATACTAAGTAAAATATTCAGTCGCATAGTTTCTTTATAGAAAGAATAACGTGGCGTTAACTAATGATATTGTAATTCTATATTTTAGTTTATAGGACAATTTCTGTTGTTTTGATGCTGCCAGATATTTTTTAAACATTCACTTACCTCAATTTGGACAACAAATACAGGACCGATTATAAAAAGACGAATTATGTTTACTTTGGTTCCGTTTATTATTATGGTCTGTATAACCCCTTGATTTGATTAAGAAACGTGTTTAGGGTAAAACGTCAACCAGACATTGGGTATTATAAATGGGCTTTCTTAAATTTAGTTTTAAAGTGGAGGAAAAGACTATTTTTGTTGGTATTCGTTGTAGCACAGAATGAAACATTTTAGTTTGATTTTGAGAAGTTGGTCTCTTGCACAACAAGATCTATACAATACTGTATAAATCATTTCACTTATTCCAAACATAGCGTACAGTGATGTGGGTTCGTGCAAAATTCGATCTATCATTACAATGAAAACGGGGCCAGCCAATTGTCTGTTGAATGTTGTAAATTATTTCACTTGCTCCAAACTTAGCGAAGGTTATTTTTGGTGCTTAGTCTAATACTTTCTGTCATTTTTTCTGAGCTACAAGGGAAACTGGCCAACAGTCAAAGGTCTTGATATTAAAAGCAACATGGCAAGCTATGAAAAATCTAAAAATGTCCCGTATCGAATGAAATCAGAAGCAAAAATTATCAAATAAACAGAACTTAAGCTTAAGTTTGCGTTATCCAGAAGGTTGTATGTAGTATACAAACAATTTTCACGAAAAAATAGCTTTCCATGTTTCTTCTAATATCCTTCATGTATACACTGTCTCGTGCAAGAATTTAAGGATTTAAGGCTGGTTTTCACCGGGGACAGAAATTTTAGTACAAACATTGAAGAATGAACACACTTGTTCTTCTTTTGCGGTCTTCGTAGGAATTGACACGGCATAAGCATAAACACAAGGGAAAAAAACTTAGTCATTTTTCTTGTGATTATGTTTATTTCGCATTGATTCTTAATGAGGACAACATAAAAAGAAAGAGTGGGTTTCTTTTTCTTTTATTTGTGCTTATGCTTATGTCGCTTGTGAAAACCAGCATTAAATTGTGAGTTTCCTTTCACGCACGTTATGTTTAATACCTTTTTTGGCGGGATAAATTTTAAGTTGGACTCCTTGAAAAACTTTTTTGATCAAATTTTCAGGGGTACCTCGTTACTTTCTTTGCAAAAATTGTTACCAGGGAAACGCTGTGCAAATTTTCCCGCCAAAACACTTACTATATAAAAGAAGAAAAATTTTGTCACACCTTTTAATTAGTCAAATAATTTTTACTTAAGTTATTGAATAAACATATACATTATAAAAGAGACAATAAAGAATACAATGAAACTGAAAGAACTCTTTTATTGTTGTTGACTCCTAGTTATTAACTGCAATATTACTGAATGTTTGTTTTATTTTTAAAAAAACGGCGCATGCGTATTTTAGGCGCCTTCATTTTTTTTCCAAGTCTTTTGGCGGGAAAACTTTAGAAATTTGAACAGCGTTTATCGTGGGAAAACATATTGTACATGTAAAATATTTGAACAAGTTGAAGCAATCGACAATAACTACAGTTTTTTCAGAAATCCCCATAAAATTATTCACTTATAAAAGAATTGTACTGAATAGTCAGATTTTTTTTCCAAAAGCAAAAAGGTCTAGTTGTATTGAGTGTTTTGTTTCTGTTTTTGAAAACCTTGTCCACAGCAAGTTTTCACGGTACAAATTGCTTGACTGCTACAAATAACACGAGAATATTTCGTGAATTTGGAAATTTGACTTTTAACCGGCTGTTCAAACAATCGCAGGTCGATCAGAGATACCTACAATTTTTAAACAGCATATATATGTTTGTTGTAAGCAAACTTTGTAGCGTGTAAATTGCCTTTAAGTACTTATAAAGTGCAACACAGATATAACGAACGTACTTCAACGCAAAATGTTGAACTTTATCCCCAGAAAGTCAATTAAATTGCTGATCATTAAGAACCAAAACTCTTAACACGGAAAGCTGATCAACCGTCAAACGTACATGAGACATAAACGAAATGACCCCCCCTCCCTTCATAATTGAGCAGTTGAAAAAAAAAAATTAAGGGTTGACACCTTTTCCATTTTATTCATTAGCATGCAAGTTTACGTAGGGAATGCAGCGTGCCAAATATGAATAGGCCATTTGCACTATGACGTCATTTGACTACTACTACCAGAATTCATTTCGTTTTTCCTTTCTTATTTAAATTTTGTAATCCCAGTGCGGTTTAAATAACAATAGCCCTAATTTGCACTGAAGGATTCTGGTAGTAGTAGTCAAATGACGTCATCGTGCAAATGGCCTATTGACTTAAGTTAGTAATCTATTTAATTTTAGCTCTTTGCGTGTAATGTTTAGAGTGTATATGACAGACATGTTTTAATTTGCTTGATGGAATCTGAATGGCGTTCTGATAAGAAAATCGAAAAGAGATCGATTTTCTTTTCTGTTTTTTTGGGTTACAAAACCGCGCAAGAAGAAAGACTGCAAATAGTACGCTGTGACGTCAATACAAGAATGCCGGTGTCGCGGTTTCTCGGTTCCTCGCATTTTTTGGTGCGCCCTGAGGAAGGAACATGGTTCTATTGAGGTAAACGGAGAAACTGAGAAACCGCGACAGTGACATTCTTGTATTGACGTCACATGGGGACTATTTCCAGTCGTTCTTCTTGCGCGGTTTTGTAACTCACCGGAAGTGAAATTTCACGTTTTTAGACGGCTAAATCACGGACCAGAAAAATCGATTTCGAAAAGCTTTTTACGACTTATCAGAACGCCATGTAGATTCCATCAAGCAAATAAAAATATATCTATCATATACACTATAACGAAATACCAGTCATCGAAAACTACAAAATTGTTGGGTAGCAAAAGCGCTAATAAGCCATACGTTATGTGTAACAGTTTGAGTTTTTAAAGGGAACCTCCATTGTTATAACAAATTAACGTTAAATTGTTGGAAATAAAGTCTAATTTAATTTTTTTAAAAAGCAGGTGCAAATATAATTTTAGTGTACAAGAAAATGGATATGAATATCGCCTATTTTCGTTTTTAAATTTCCCGCTCGGCGCCATTTTGAATATTTATGACGTGTTACGGTTGTCTAATTGTTGCATACAAAAGAACTTCGATTCTTAACAATAGCGGCAACCGTAACACGTCACGGCGCGCGCGGGAAATTTAAAAGCGAAAACAGGCGATATTTATTGTTTGGGCTGATTTGCGGCCCAATACTGACAATAGTTATAATGAAAGCAATAGTTATAATCCTGTGGTTATTGTTTTCCGCATGGGTACCCTGTTTAGAGTCACGTGACCAAAAGCGCATGGTTTGCTCGGTGGAGAAAACGCTTATCTCTGTTTATTCACTTTTTACGGACCGTATTTGCACAGAATTGTAAGTGATATTCATTTGTAAGTGTTTATGGTTACATTGAACTGAACTATTTTTAAATGTTGACATTTTTCTCTGTTTTGGTTTAGTTTTCAGCATCAGCGAACATATCGAATCGAATGTGAATGTCAGGATTCTACAAGATTGTTACTTCGTTAAATAAAGTCTGTTGCGTTACCTGTACGCGTTGAAAGTCAGTGCTTATTTGGCCTCAACAGAAACAGTGAAAAAATTCTACGCAGAAGTGGTATTTGTTGAGCGATAGCTACATTAACTCGAGTGGATTTGGTCTTGACGGTGGAAAGCAACTATAAAGCCTTGTAATGGACTTCACAGGATTGGAATCCGGAATGGATCGTGGGTTGCCCGGTCTCCCGATTCTGAACCCTGTTGAGAGTTGTACCACAACTGTGGAAGGTAATATTATGTCTTCTTCTGTCACAACTACTGCTGTGGTCACTGGACCACTGAGTGCTACCCGGGAAAGTAGTCATTATTTACTCCGACCCAGACCCCCTCCGAACACTCAAGTTGATTTTGCCGAATTGGAACGGCAAAGGGTTTATGGACAAACACTAGTAAGGAAATCGACGATTTATTACAAGAAATTCAAGCTTAAATCTTTGTGAATCCAAGCCCAATAGGAGCCAAGAAAACCATTGAACGACTCTCGGAAAAATGGAAAACACTCGAGGAGCTACATAGTAAATACCTTGCCGGAATAAATGAACGGCAACGTCTGGAACATGTACAGAATCGCTATATCAACCTGAAACGTGAAATGCATGATATAATTGACGGGTTTGAAAATATGTTTCAAGGAGCGAACGTGATCTTGGACAAATATGGAATGGAACACGGACTACCGGATCTGACCAAAGGGTATGATGACAATGCGTCAGTGAGCAGTAAGGCCTCCCATACTTCAAGATCTTCGGCGTCATCTAAAGCCTCTTCACGTAAAAAATCATTGAAAAAGGCGCTTGTTTCAAAAATGAACTTGGACTTGGCAAGGGCCAGAGCAAGGAATGAAGTGGAAGCGGCTAGGCTGGCCGATGAACATAAGCAAAAAATTGACCTCAGACATCCCGAGGAGGAAGCTGCATTGGCCGAATTGAAAACTATAAACTGCCACAATCTACCCCAGCTATCTCTGTACCAAATAGTAGATCTATGGAGCAATCGGGTATTGCCAATACTGCCGCGAAGGAAACCATAACCCAAGATACACTTCGTACTGAAATGCTGAAATTACTCGTGCGTCACTGTCCGCGAAATCTCCAGACATTGTGACGACCAAAGAGCAATCCTCATCAAAGGAACCGAACGAATACAAGTTTCTCAAAGGATCGGGCCCACGCCACTCATCCGAGTTACATGATGTAGTGCCATCACAAAGGGTCGACAACGAGGACCACACCCCACGCGATCACATAGCTGCTATGTGGAAGGTCCAATTACTGAGTGGAATACGGCCCACACAGTTCAGTGGTAACCCGGCGGAATTTCCCTTCTTTCGACAACAGATTCGGTCACATCTTGAAGGCGATTTACTTACGGATGCACAGCGTGTCGAATACCTTCCTAAATTTGTGAGCGGCGAAGGATTAGAGGTTGTAAGGCGAAACAGAGGTTGCTCGTTCAGTGATATTATGAAAACTCTTGAAGAACGTTTTGGCCAAGCAATAAGGGTGACTCAAGCATGTATAGAAGACCTCGTGGCTGGCCCCAAGTTGGCCTACGGTGACCATGTCGGACTTACGAACTTTTCTGAGAAGTTAAACGCGGCTACAAGAATCCTTCAAGGTGACGTTGAACGCGAAGCGAGTGTCGCAACAAATCTTAAACGCATAGTTAACCGTCTACTAAATGACCTGATCACCAAATGGCAAAGCGAAAATTATGAGATCACTAAACGCGGGAGGACTGCTCGTCTAAATGACATTGCAGTGTTTGTAAAGAAACAAGCATCTATTAGAAACGATCCTGTGTTTGGAATGCAAACTCTGAAGCGGGACAACAAAGAGACAAAGGCGCCCCCTAAGAACACGAGGGATCGAGAACCACCAACAAAGAACCCTACGATTAACACCACAGATGTTGGAAACAAATCTGCTACTCCTGGCCCGGACGTCTGCAGAATTTGTAAATCTAAACGGCACAAGCTTCAAGATTGTCCTGTCATCAAGCAGTGCGACCACGTGGCAGTCAGAAGAGAATTCGCGGCGTCCTGTGGATTTTGCTTCAATTGTGGCCTCGAAAGACCTGGGCATGGCTCTGGTTCCTGCCCTGACCCCCCAGCCTGTTTAAAATGCCCTGGTCGCCACCTGAGTCTCCTTCATACCGACAACAACAGCAACAAAGGTCGCCGTTTCCACCAACCGAATGATAAGGATCCCAAGGATAAACGTGACAAGCCATCCCGTGACACCCCTGCCGCCGGTAACGAGACAGAGAATACGGTTCAAAGTAAGGGTTGTAACTCAGACAACAAATCTGGAACAACATCTGTTTCATCGGCTGGAATAGCGACTGCGCAATCTCAAGTGTTGTTGAACGTTGTACCAGTCACCGTAACTGCAGACAATGGCAAGGCCGTATCAACCTACGCCTTCCTGGATAGCGGCTGCACAGACACTCTTATCGACCGCGAGTTAGCTGCATACCTTGGCTTAAAGGGGATACCTGAACAGATCGGAATTAGCACAATCACAGCTAGTGACAACGTTGTGGAGTCTAATCGTGTTTCCTTCACTTTGAGTTCTGCAGATGGCCTGGGAGAGGATATTGACGTCACTGAGGCATACATCCTCCCTGATCTTAACCAATCACAACGGATTCTGCCCGAGGAGTTTGATGTCCAACAGTACCCGCACTTGCAAGACATTGTGTTCCCGCCGGTAGATATTAAGCGTGTTTCCATACTCGTCGGTAATAACATTCCTTGTGTGCACATACAGGAAGAAGTTAGAGTCCCCGAAGATAAGAAGAAAGGGCTTTACGGTTGCCGATATGCTCTCGGATGGTGTGTATCTGGTCCTTATGACATCAAGTATTGTCAAGGAGTTTCAATGAACTTTGTTTCAGTTGGTCGTAAGCCTGATGACCTTATCGAGAGGTTCTGGGAACTTGAAGATTACGGAGCTGTGAAGTCTGGTCAGAGACCTTTCTCAGCTGAAGACAAGAGAGCTCTCAAAATTATCGAAGATACCAAACGCCTTGTAGACGGACACTACGAAGTAGGCTTGCTGTGGAAAGAAGACAAACCACAACTTCCTAATAATCGTGTCATGGCTAATCACCGATCGGAGTCCCTGAGACGTCGCCTGACAAAACTGGGCAACGAAGAGATGGCCAATAAATATCGTAAAGGAATGAACAGTTATATCAGCAAGGGCTTCGCTCGCAAACTGTCAGAGGAAGAACTGTCCAAAGAGAGCGACACGTGTTGGTACCTCCCACACCACCCAGTGACTAGTCCTACTAAACCGGGAAAGGTGCGCATCGTGTTCGATGCTGCAGCAGAATACGAGGGAACGTCGCTGAACAAAAATCAGAACACCTATGTGCACCTAGAAGTAGTGAACACTATGGAAACGGATGATTTCATCATGTGCCTGAGACGATTCATCAACCGCAGAGGCGAAGTCAAGGAGCTACGATGTGAAAATGGTTCGAATTTCGTAGGCGCTGAGCGGGAATTGAAGAAAAGTCTTGAGGAATGGAATTAGGCACACATTGAAAGGGAGCTTGTCCAACGCGGCTGTAAATGGGTTTTTCAACCACCGACCGCGTCGAGTATGTCCGGCGCATGGGTACCCTGTTTAGAGTCACGTGACCAAAAGCACATGGTTTGCTCGGTGGAGAAAACGCTTATCTCTGTTTATTCACTTTTTACGGACCGTATTTGCACAGAATTGTAAGTGATATTCATTTGTAAGTGTTTATGGTTACATTGAACTGAACTATTTCTTAAATGTTGACATTTTTCTCTGTTTTGGTTTAGTTTTCACCGTACCACGTACTGTACACGTATGGACGCGTGTGAGCATCAGCGAACATATCGAATCGAATGTGAATGTCAGGATTCTACAAGATTGTTACTTCGTTGCTGTACGCGTTGAAAGTCTGCTTATTTGGCCTCAACATTTATATCCATTTTATTTGTACACTAAGGCACCTGCTTTTTAAAAATTTAAAATTTCGACTTTATTTCCAACAATTTAACGTCAATTTGTTCTGACAATGGAGGTTCCCTTTAGAACAGTATATATACAGCACAAAGAGTATCGTATCTCGCCCCGCAAATTCCCAGGGAAAGCTCATTGTGTTATACCCTTGTAAAAATTACGTTTTACTTAAATACAGAACTTGAATTACTCTGCTTGTCGTCTCTGTTTTTGTTTATTTCCTTTCTGTGAAAAGTTGCAACAAAATAAAACCACCCTCGGACACAATGATGAAATGATAGAAAATGTTTAATGAGCTAGAAAGGGTCCTCTTTGATTTCTTAAAAAAATGGCTCATTTTTGCTCATTAACAAATTTCTATTGTTTCAATATTCAGAGGGGATTTGCTCCGTTTCTACGGGAGCTGTGGCCTTGAAAGTTGCACAGAATGATCACTTGCCCGCACTCTTTCTAACATGCATAAAATTAGCATGATAAACCCAAGGGAACCTTGGGAATAAACGCATGAATATTGAAACATTAGAAAATGGTTAATGAGCTAAAATGAGTCCTTCGATTTTTGAAAATAATGGCTCATTGTAGCTCATTAACAAATTTCTATTGTTTCAATATTCAGAGGGGATTTGCTCCGTTTCTACAAGAGCTGTGGCCTCGAAAGTTGTACAAAATGATCACGTGCTCACACTCTTTCTAACGCGAATAAAATTACGACGCAAGTCCCAAGGGAACCTTGGAAATTAACGCATGAATATTTAAACAATAGAAAATGGTTAATGAGCTAAAATGTAAACACTCCGATTTTTCAAAAAATGGCTCAATTTTGCTCATTAACAAATTTCTATTGTTTCAATATTCAGAGGGGATTTGCTCCGTTTCTACAAGAGCTCTGGCCTTGAAACTTGCGCAGAATGATCGCTTGCCCACACTCTTTCTAACGCGCATAAAATTAGCCTTCAAATCCCAAGGGAACCTTGGGAATAAACGCATGAATATTAAAACAATAGAAAATGGTTAATGAGCTAAAAGGGGTACTCGTGGATTTTTGAAAAAATGGCTCATTTTTGCTCATTAACAAATTTCTATTGTTTCAATATTCAGAGGGGATTTTCTCCGCTTCTACAAGAGCTCTGGCCTTGAAACTTGCACAGAATGATCGCTTGCCCACACTCTTTCTAACGGGAATAAAATTACGACACAAGTCTCAAGGGAACCTTGGAAATTAACGCATGAATATTTAAACAATAGAAAATGGTTAATGAGCTAAAATGTAAACACTCCGATTTTTCAAAAAATGGCTCAATTTTGCTCATTAACAAATTTCTATTGTTTCAATATTCAGAGGGGATTTGCTCCGTTTCTAGAAGGGCTGTGGCCATGAAAGTTGCACAGAATGATCACGTCCGTGTTTCATCCGCAAAGAGATGGAAAAAAACGTATTTAGGCTAAATCTAGTAGGCTACAAAGTGTATGTTGCAGATAAATTTAATTTTTCACTAGGTTTTTTCTTAGTTCTAGTTAGGATTAAATTTTGGCCGAGGCGAGTCTGGGAACAATAATAAACAATAATACAATAAAATATGCGTCACTTTTCATCGCAGTCCTGGTGGCGCAGTGGTAAGGACAGTGGACTACACATCAGACGGTCGGGAGTTCGACTCCAGGTAAGTGCACACAAAAAATTCTATTTCATAATTTCTCAGTGATTAGTAAGTAGGGCATAAAGGGGGGGTGAGATGAGAACGAGGGAGGGGAGGACGATAGGATAAAGTGAGGGGGGGGACATGAAGATGGCATCAAGGGAGGGGAGGTAAGAGGGGATCTACGGAGGAAGATGAAGGATAACATGAGAATTAGGGAGGAAGATAAGATAAGATGAGAATCAGGGAAGAAGAAAGAGAGAGAAGATGAGAAAGGAGAAGAAAAAAGAGAGGTTGGAAAAAAAAGCCGAAAAAATTTTTTTTTCGGCTTTTTTTTCCCCATAAAGAAATCCTTTTTCAGATATTTGATAGAAAAAAATTACCTAGTTAAAAAAAATGAAAAGTTGTTTTCCGGGACTATTCTGCGGTTAAAAGCGATTTAAATAACTGGCCTTCTTCAGGAAATTAAGAAAATAACAGTCAATATGGCGGACTGAAACAACAGTTTGCCATATTGACCTTGATTTTCTTAATTTCCTGAAGAAGGCCGGTTATTTAAATCGCTTTTAACCGCAGAACAGTCCCGAAAAACAACTTTTCATTTTTTTTAACTAGGTAATTTTTTCTTTCTCGTTTTATAATCGCTTTTAACTTCAGAAGACCTCCCCCTCCCCCCAAAAAAAAAAAAAAAAAAAGCACACACAAAAAAACAAATTTTTAATTTTTGAAGAGAATTACAGAATTATTTCAGAAATACAATTAAAAATAACTATTGAAAAACTTTAAGTACAACATTAACAACTTTTCTAAGGCCCTGTTTCGCTGTCTACATATAATTTTTTTTACTCTTCTATTAAACAAAAATGCTCCTTAATCATACATCTTATGAGTTCTACTTATATTATTATTGGTTATTCTAATAGACCAATTCGGCTAACGCATTGTCCAATTCAAACCTTTTGGGATTAGAACTCTTTGTTCGTCATATTTCCATATGAAGCAGTGACATGGAAATTATATGGAAATATTGTGAACAAAGAATCTTATTCCCAGAAGGTTTGAATTGGGTACAGCAATGCGTTAGCCGAATTTGTCTATTACCTGCACTTTGTTGTCTACCAAAACAATAATATACTGCATTAATTGTCTTCGTTAGAAAAACCTTAGCTTCCAAGTACTAACCGGCATTCTTTGGCCAATCCGATCACAAGATTAAAATACAAAGTCTCCTTGCTAATTGTCATCACACGGTTTCTAGCGAGAGACAAGACTGCATACCTCTTTGCGTCTTCTGTCTTCATTGCGTCACGCACACCCATTAAAAGAAGCGCTTTCCTCTTCTTTGTGAAAAGTAGAAGCGTGACCTTAGAAGAAACACCAGACTTTCCGTTACTAATCGTCATGTTACACAACGTTCTCAATGCTTAATTATTCTTTGTAGAATATTGAGACAATATCAAGACAACAATGAACCAAAATTAAACCAATATTGAACAACTGGTTCACAGCAAACGACAAAAGTCTGCTTGTTTTTTGCTGTTTGCCGACAAAAAGTACGTGAAAACTCCTTACTTAAAGAATGGCAGCTGCTGTGACCATCCGTGCCATTTGAGGGAAACAATTACACGATTCTATTAAAAAAGGCCCGGTTCAAACGTCGAACTTCACATGTGCCGAACCTAATGCAAATGAGAAAAATCTATTGTTCTTGCTCATTTGCATTAGATTCGGCACATGTGAAGTTCGAAGTTTGAACCGGGCCTAAATTGCTAAATCTCTCTACTATTCCTCAGTTGATTATTTCCTTAATTCCTATCGCCTATTAATGTATTAATATTGAAGAAATTACATGTTGATCAATAGAATTTGGTGGTACACCTACTTCTATTGGATGATTGTCTTCATTCTTGTCACCTGTCTGGTTGACAATATATTGATATTGTAAGGAGAAATTTGATGTTTATGCAAATTATTTACCAGCAGTATGTAATCTTGTGGCATGCTTTCAGCTAAAGCCTTGTTTGTGACTTAAAGAATGTGACTGAAAAATAAAATAAAAATAAACAGGCAAGAAACACAACGAAGTGCGGAGTAACCCGAGGTTCTCTTCTTCCTTTTTAACTAAGTAGAAACCATGTCTCTTATGTGTCATGAAAACCAAACAGAACTGAAATGTTGGGCAGAGCCGTCAGCAGTCGAAAGTTGGTAACTTTACAGATTTTGAAGTGTGATATAACGCAATCTTAACTATGTGGGGTGTAATGTAACGCAACCGCCGCTATGTGGTGAGAAGTAGAACACAATCATCGCTACATGGGGTTACAATTGCCGCTAAGTAAGGTCTCATGTAACACAATCGCCGTTATACACATGGGTTGTAATTTGCTATTAAACACAGTCCCAGCATCGCTATATGGGGTATAACGTAACACAATCGCTGCTAAGTAAGGTTTTATGTAACGCAAATTGCGGTTATATGAGTTGTAATGCAACCTTTCTGTTAGGTGTAATGTAACGCAATCCTTAAACTCACCCTAGCTGTTCCTGACGTGCCATCGTCAAAACACTTGTCACACACTCGTACAGGTTTCTTGCTCGACGTGAGTGGCGCATTGTTTGCTGTACAATCACCACAGTAAATCAAACTGTAAGAGACAAGAGACAGTATGAGCATTCACTGGATACTGATCAGTTTCTGTATTCTCATCACGTGTCAGCTTGACAATGTATTCACACTGTACAGAGAAATTAGACCGAAATATCTTGGAAACAGACAAAAAAAGTATAAACGAATTAATTTTTAATTTCAAAACCCTGCTTATTGAAAACTCTCAAGCAGAAAAAGATGGCTTTAATTATTGATAACTGGATAACTGGATAGGTCTGGATAAGATGGTAAAAAATGGAAACTGACAAATGAACTACAATTTCCGAAAATCGATCGATCTCGTAGCTGCACACCCCCACCACACAACCGGGGCTTTAAACTCCTTACTGAAAACTTGAAAAACAGCCATTATCAAGGAAAAAACAAAACAAACAATGCATAACAGAAAAGTGACTTGTGACAAGATCTAAACTAAAAACAAATACAGTGTCCTTCTAATTTCACACTGACAAACAAACTTAAGGAAAACGTTGAAGAGAATTAAGAAATTATAACTGAAAGTTAAATCATCGACACTGCGAAAAGTGACATTAAGAAGAAAGAAAATATCTCTACTGGTAATTAAAGTAACATTTGTAAAGAAGTCAGACATTTTGGCTTCATTGAACATTAGGTTGATATCAGTCATACGTTTTTCGCCATCTTCTATATCTTGATACAGGCAAGATCTTATTATTTTCTCTTTTTTATTTCTTTTAAGAAATTTGAAAGATTTCGTTTTTACAAACTCCACAAGATTTGATGCTGAATAAACAAGCTATGATTGGCCCAAGGTTTAAAGAGTCATGACTGTTCCGGATATTTTCAGGTCTCTTGTGTTCCATAAAGCTGATAACCATATATACACATGAATTTTAACATAAAAAATAATTATAACTGAAAAATTAAAATAACAGATAATTAAGCTGAAAAAAAAAAACAGACAACATGGCCCTTTATGTTAATTGTTGAAACTTTTAGAACCTGAAAACATTTGGGTAAATAAAACTTACAAAATGTCCTTTGATTTACTTATAAGTCGATTTTTTTTTAACCTAACGAACGACTGACAAACAGACAGAATCGCCTTAAACTGAAAGATTGCTATATTGTCTTGAAATGCGAAGAAAAATCCCAGTGAAAACAAACAAGAATGAAATTATACCTCAAGAGAGAAACTAACGGCTTAAAAAACACTAAATTCCACCAGACTGGCAAAATAAACAAAATAGATGAACTGTAATCCACTTTTATCCTTGTAATACTGCACTTTATTCCCAAACTAACTGTTCTATTTTGCTCTGCAGAATCTTTTTATCCAATTTAGTTGTATATTTGGTGATGTTTGGGATTTAGGAAAGAGAAATTGCAATATTTTCTCGGGACACCGTCCCCTTAACTAACCTTATCACAGACAGACGGATGAAATAACCTTAAATGTTTATTGAGAAATTGTTTCCTAACCTCAGAAACCCCAAGTGAAAATTGCCCAATAAACCGAAACAAAAACCATTGGGTTCCCTATAACTGAAAACTGAACAAACAGACCGGCAGATTAATCCACGATTTCCACTGAGTATTTAAGGTGGCTCACACCAGTTCCCAGAATTTTCCATCACCCATACTTTGATGGATCAATACTATAATTCTTTATCAGTTGATGCTTCAATAATGGTATCAAACAAATGCCCAATCATTGGTGAACAAGTTGTGGTCTCCTTTACGATGTAACAGATTACCATAGTAACAGTATTATGGGGTTCAGAGCCACCTTAAAAAAGTTGTATCCTAACATGCCAATTACAATTCGATAATAAAATATGGGGGTCATCCAGCTCGTTTTTTAGTTATAAGCACGTAAAGCTAAAATTAAGGGTATCTTTAACAGGTTATACTGTTACTATAGTAACCTGTTACATAATAAAAGAGACCACAACTTGTTCACCAATGATTGGGCATTTGTTTGATACCATTATTGAAACATCAACTGATAAAGAATTATAGTATTGATCCATCAAAGTATAGGTGATGGAAAATTCTGGAAACTATTCACGACTTTGCTCGCAAGGAGCCTTTGATTGAGTCTAGGCCAATGAGATCACTAGTTGTAACAATGAAAAAAGTTGACATTCCATCGTGCATTGCCGTTCAGCACTATCCTTCTTATGCAGATCATTACTTAATTGATCCATAAATGAATTCCTTATTGACTTTTTACGTTTGGTATTGTTAGGGCAAAAATAAGAAAAATAGGTCCGCAATGCATGAATGTGTCTACCCGAAGGTAATTATTCATGTTTATTTGCTTGACGCGTTCTTTGGAAGTTTTTTTTTACAGACATAGGTATGCTTAAGGGCAGTAAATGATCTGCTATTATCATTTGCAATTGGAAAATGAATCTTACCAACTCCTACTAACCCTTGATTACTCTTGATGAAAAACGTGAAACAATTTTTTTTTTGCCAATTCTCCTCGATTTTAACGTCCTTGCTGACGACATAATAAGGACCACATTATACGACGTCAAATGTTATAACATTGAGAATTTCTGATTCTTACTTTAACATTTATTCTTAAACTTCAAATTGCACATAGTTTTTTTTTCTGTTATCGAGAAATGTACGGATGAAGCAATACAAGATATTCGTTTTCGAGGTTTCGTTCTCTTTGCGCTATCATTTATCAGTTGGTACTGGAATTTGTTTGTTAAACTGTGCAGCGAAGTTTGATAATTCTGTGTTGCACTGTATCTCGACTGAACAAATTATGTTCCAATCTGGCGTTGATAAATAAAATTGAAAAAAGGGTAATCTTTGAGCTGCGCTTAAAGTAAAACTAGTTTCTCTACCTCTTTCTTGTATAAGTTGGTTGTCTTTCTTTCTTCCTTGCTTGATTCTGACATTTATAGTTTCCTTGTATCCTGCATCGAAATGAAACCAAAATATATCAATAAATGCCTTAACGTTTTAGATATAAAAAAGGCAGACATGAATTTTCTTTTTTTAATCGTGGCGTCATACGCCAACGAGGTATGAAATGAGTAGTGTTTCTCGGTCACATTTTGTGTTCTCAAGTGTTTGTAGTTAGATAGCAGTGACCTTTGGTCAGTTTATTAAAAAGCTACATGATAGTTTGTATTTAGATAGGAGTGACCTTTGGTCAGTTTGTTAAAAAACTACGTGATATCAAGTGTCGGCTACCGAATGTAGCATAATCTCGTACCCAGATCTCCCACGGTCAGTACAAGCACGAGTGAGATCTGGGTACGAGATGAAATGTATCATTACTTTTCAGACAATTTTATGTTTCTCCGTAAATTAAAGTACTAAAGCACTAAATAATTCACTGGGTGTAATAAAGACACCACGAGTTCAAGCTTGTGTACAGCTTCTTATTTTTTATCAACTGAGCTAATAACTAAGGTAAATAAGCCACCGTAAAGAGATTCAAAAGTAACGTTTCGAGCGCTATAACCCTTCGTCAGAACGAACAACAAAGCGCTGACGCTTCACAAATGGAATGAAATGGAATGGAATGGAATGAAATGAAATGGAACGGGATGGACTGGAATAACAAAGGGCTAGCGCTCGAAACGTTACCTTTTGAAGCTCCTTCCAGCGGCTAATTTGCCTTATCAACTCAGTTTTCATTCTTTGTTTTTAAACTGCCACTACAGAAGTTACAGAAGATATCTATAAAAGCTCATCAATCAACTTACCTCTTTAATATACATTATCATGTCGAAGATGATGGACGCTTTGTTATGATTTCTCATTTCTGTGTTTAACCTAAGAAAGAAAAACTATCAGGTATGTATACGTATTGATGGTTTGCAACCATTCCCAAAGGAATTAACGAACAAAAGACATGGCGACCATGTTGGATGACACAACAATAGAAGCCAATGAGAAATCTTTTGTTGACTGTCATCTAACATGGCCGCCGTGACGTAAGGTGCAAACCACCTATTTGCTGGGTAATGTGTTTATCTAAACTAAAGAATCGTAGCCCGGAAGTTAAACGCGACTGAAGCCCCCACCCACACCTTCCCTGGTCCAAATTTCTTTCGAGGGAGATTTGTTGTCTTGATCTTATAACAGTGGCATTTACCCGTTTAATTTTTCTAGTAACGGTTAGTCTCTTTTATTTCTTCCATTGATAGTCGTGAGTGCGAAACGGCACGCGAGTGAATCGCGCCAACTCATTGGAGGTGATTCTAGGAGGAGAGTTAAGTAATGGTCCTAGTAAGAACTGGGCAACCCAACGGCAAGGAATGCAGAAAGGTGTTAATTGTGGTATTGTTGAAACGGTCCACCTCATTGGCTAAAACATGAAAATCTACTATCACTTCATCAGGTAGCGCATTTATTTCTCTCTAGTTTACTTATTGATTCCCCTTTAGTGAAAACTATTCTGAAGTTTAATGCAGCAAAATTTCTATGTGGGAAACATGGAAAATTAGAAGCCTTGTTTTGGAGTCTCATGATTGGATAAAATCTTGTAACACAAAAGAAATATTGCTTTAAAATAAAGTTTCAGTACATTTTATTTCATAAACTGAACGTGTTGTCCATAGGTTGATGCATTCTCAGTCAGAAAATCTAAACAATCGTATGTGGGGAAAGCAAAATGCCGCAGAACAATAGAGGATTGCCTAGTTCTTACACGCATTGTTACTTAATTGTCGTCTATTTCTTTTTCGCAGGAAAAGTCGATCGCGCGAGTGAAACACGCGGGTGGGTCACGTTTCCTCTTTAAACGCATTTTTTCTTCGCGCTCTCGTGTGTTTTGCTCGTTCGACTATCCCTGAGAGTCATATGAAACTATTCGTTGTCTTTTTCAGACACGAACCCATATTAGACCTACATCTAATCATGAAATGCTTTTCTAAATCTCACCTCCTAAAACAATCCATGATGAGGTTGATGGTGTCTGCCACATTCTTTCATTCAGTGTCCATTCAGTGTCCATTCAGTGTCCATTCAGTGTCCATTCAGTGTCCATTCAGTGTCCATTCAGTATCCATTCAGTGCCCATTCAGTGTCCATTCAGTGTCCATTCAGCGTCCATTCAGCGTCCATTCAGTATCCATTCAGTGCCCATTCAGTGTCCATTCAGTGTCCATTCAGTGTCCATTCAGTATCCATTCAGTGTCCATTCAGTGTCCATTCAGTGTCCATTCAGTGTCCATTCAGTGTCCATTCAGTGTCCATTCAGTGTCCATTCAGTGTCCATTCAGTGCCCATTCAGTGCCCATTCAGTGTCCATTCAGTGTCCATTCAGTGTCCATTCAGTGTCCATTCAGTGTCCATTCAGTATCCATTCAGTGTCCATTCAGTGTCCATTCAGTGTCCATTCAGTGTCCATTCAGTGTCCATTCAGTGTCCATTCAGTGTCCATTCAGTGTCCATTCAGTGTCCATTCAGTGTCCATTCAGTGTCCTTTAAGTGCCCATTCAGTGTACATTCAGTGTACATTCAGTGTCCATTCAGTGTCCATTCAGTGTCCATTCAGTGTCCATTCCGTACCATACCTGGATTGAGAGAGAACAGTTATTATTATTATTAATTATTAATAATATTATTATTAGTAATTGTTAATAAACATCTTGTTATTTTTTTAAAAAAAATTATTATTATTATTATTATTATTATCGTTGTTAAGTCGATTATGAACGCTCTTATGATTATTCTTTTATTCGCTCCACTAAGGGGCCGATTACATGGCGAATTTCAGCCCGGGTCTATTAATTATTAACTACAAATTCTAATTTTAAAACCTCACTAAATCTTCAATATTTCTTATTTCTCTAAATTTTACCAATAATACCCAAAAATCACCCAAAAATTTACAAAACATCCCACAACATACATTCATGTAATGAGCGAAGGGTTTTTGGATTGCTTGAAACGTGAACGAGATATTTCCATTAAAGCCATGTTAAGTGGCGGAAACATGGCATTCAGGTAGACCCCGCCTTAATTGGACCCACCCACTAATGTGATCGCTCACACTCTACGAATTTTGATGAAGAACCTTCCATATTTAAAGGAATTAGAGTTTCATGTCTGCTTTTGTTTCTGCTTCTGCTGGCCGATGCAACTGTATTGGCAGTTGCAAAATGTAACTTTATGTGTTTTTATCTCGTTAATGCGCATGCGCATTAAACGAGATTTCGGAATCAGTACGAAAAAAGGGACAAAAGTTGTTACCAAAGGTTTCTTTGTTAAATTTTGTGGACTTTTGTCCGGGGGGGAGGGGGTTCTTCTTTCTTCTTTATAGAAGCTATATTAAGGCATTGAAGATATGGTTGGTTAAAGCGGTTAGGATTTCAAGAAGGGCGTCACATACTGTCACTAAAATTTTTGAGGAACACCCCCGGTCCTATTGTTAATTTCCCTACGGTATTGAAATGTCATGAACTTGTCATGTCTTACGTTACGTCACCACAAAGGTATTACAGTTCTTATTAAGTTTCGATATCTCACGTTAGGTATCAATCTTTCAAATTTGTTTTTAAGTTTGTGTCCTAGACATTCTACGCTGTTTGCGTTTTATGCCTTTTGTTTCCTGTATGGATGTGTCGGAGACGTTCTACGCTCTTTGCGTCTTATGCTTTAGAAATTTCACGTTGTATCTTTGAGGTTAAAAGCAGAGTTGTTTTTCAACTGTTTTAGAGCTATGACCTCATCGCCTGACAGATTGTTTCTTATCTGGGATTTATTGTTTCTGTGGTTTTAAGCACAGATAAAATGTACACATGTTAAATAAAAAGAGACATTTTTCGCGCTCGACGAAGCTAAGAAATTTCACCCTGTATCTTTGTTCGCTTTTTGAGTTTTATAGCTGACATTGTGCACTACGAACGCGCTCGACGAAGCTAAGAAATTTCACCCTGTATCTTTGTCCGCTTTTTGAGGTTTATAGCAGAGTTCTTTGTTATCTAGGATTTATTGTTTCTGTGGTTTTAACCACAGAGTTGTTTTTCAACTGTTTTAGAGGTATGACCTCATGGCCTGACAGATTGTTTTTATCTAGGATTTAATGTTTCTGTGGTTTTAAGTACAGATAAAATGTACACATGTTAAATAAAGAGACATTTTTCGCGCTCGACGAAGCTAAGAAAGTTCACCCTGTATCTTTGTCCGCTTTTTGAGGTTTATAGCTGACATTGTGCGCGCTCGACGAAGCTAAGAAATTTCACCCTTTATCTTTGTCCGCTTTTTGACTGAGTCAAACTTCCAATATGACCAAAAAGAGATGGCGGGATTTACCGAGGTAGGACACAGTGCGAGCCAGCGAGCCATGCGAGTCACGCGAGCCATGCGAGCCGTGTGAGCCGTGCGAGCCATAAAACAAGATTCTGATATAAAAATTCCGATGCCTCTTCTGTAGGTTTGGAAAAAATGAATAATAAATAATTGGAAAATTATCAGCATTTTTGCAATATAAATTTATGTACTGTTGAGTTAACTGACAAGTGCCTCCCCCCTGACAGACCTTGTTAGCCTCCCGAGGAGGGGGGGGGGGAAGGAATGTGCAGGACTGGAATTTTCAAGGTCATACAATTCTGAAATAGTTAAGAAAATTATACAAAACTAGTATTAACAAATGTTAATTTACATTGATACATGTGTAAAAAATTAACTTTTGTTTTATCTATTTCATATCGAAATGTCACGTTCCCGGGGGTGGGGGGGGGGGGGGTACTCCCATATATGAGCTATATAGGTATGTGCCGGATTATTGCGAAATATGATATTGTTGCTATCGTTCGACCTCATGGTACATTTTCGATCAGATTTTGTCTATGAATTGGAGGAGTTTGAGTGAATTAAACACAGTTTGACCAGAATTTCTTTGTTTATATCATATGCATGGCTCGCACTTATGGCTCGCATGGCTCGCGTGACTCGCATGGCTCGCAGAACGTCCGGGCCCGATTAACCCCGTCAAGCTGTAAATCTAATTATTAGACAAATTCGCCGACAACTGCACTAAAAAGTGCTTTTCAAAGACTACAAACAATGTCTGTCTTGAATACCAAAAATAAAACAATAACGTAAAACCTAAATCTTTAAACAATATACACATTCTGCAATTTCTTACGACAAAAAATAATACGAAAACGTTATTATGGTAAGCCCATTGACTAACTATAACATGCCATATGTGCAATCTGAGCCTTCATCTTTCACGCAATCGGCACACTCTTTTATCGCGCAAATAGAAATATACGCTGTTCTTACGACTAACCAACACCACAGCTATCCTTAAAATAACAAACAGGTGGCTACAAGTATAAACTCAATGAAACTTCAGCACGCTTCGAAATCTTATCATAACTTAAATGACACGCACTATTTAGAGTTTCTTAATACAGTCGAACCTCCAATAAGCGACCACCCAAAATGTCAAGCCTAGGTGGTCGCTTACGGGAGGTGGTCGCTTACGAGAGCTCAAACCATATTGGCCGTTTTTATACTAGAGACGCATTATCCGTCTGGACGAACTTGGGCAAACATTTGTAGTTCGTCTGATTATGCGTCTCTAGTATAAAGACGGGCACAAGACGCATTATCCGTCTAGACGAACTATCTTTTGTAGTGCGTCGTTCAAGACGCATTTCGAAAGATAGTTCGTCTAGACGGATAATGCGTCTTGTGCCCGTCTTTATACTAGAAACACATAACCAGACGAACTACAAATGTTTGCCTAAGTTCGTCCAGACAGATAATGCGTCTCTCTCTAGTTGTTCGTCCCGTCTTACACTAGACGCATAACATGACAGACGCATTATTCGTCTGGACGGATAATGCGTCTCTAGTATAAAAACGGCCATGGGTCAAAATTTTGTCTTATTAGCATGTGGTAACTGCAGAGACTTATCCCATGTGCCAATGCCCATCTAAACCCATGTAATAACTTTTAGTAGTCACAAAAATATTTAATAAGCTTTCCAAAATATTTATTCAGAGTTTCATGGTTCGGTTTTGCTAATTTACCTAATAAGGCGAATGGAACAAGTCTCACGATGGTTACAAATTGAATCTTTAATGTTGTCTAAACGTTAAGGGGAATTGAACATGAACTAATAAGGATTGGATTGCTAGCTTTAAATTTGACAGCCCTTTTATATTACTGGTGATTTATATGTTAACAAGCTTAAAAAAATGTATATTAACCCTTTAACACCCAAATTTCCACCAAAAAGACCCTTTTTCAGGCTACAAATGCCATTTTATTACATTATCTAACCAAATTGAGGCCGAACAGGCAAAACCATCGTTTACGGCTCGGAAACTAAACCCTCCTTTTTTTATGCCGTTTGTTCGGCATAGGTTTTGAACGAGACAAACAGGACTTGTCTTGTGGAATGCGATAATGTTACAACACCTCATTATCCAATTTCCACTCTATTATTTGTCAAGTAGCTTCAAGTGGTCGCTTACGGGAGGTTAAAAACAAAAGAAAATTTTAAACTTTTAGCTCTAAAAGTGGTCGCAGTCACTTACGAGAGGTGGTCGCTTACAAGAGGTTCCAAATATAGTGATTTGACTTGGAAAGTTTTGGTTTTTTGGAAAACTGGTCGCTTAGGAGAGGTGGTCGCTTACGAGAACTGGTCGCAACCGGAGGTTCGACTGTAAAATCCTCCTTATTTTAAAGAACATTGTAATTGAATTTCGATAATGCCTGAACTGAAAAAACATTCACTTACAAGCAATCATCCGTTGCTCCAATAACTAAAACTCTCGCATAATAATATCACATTATTCCGTTCTACATAAAATCTTTGTCCCGTATGTACTCTGGATATTCAATTTTACCCCCCCCCCCCCCACCCCGTCACCCCCCATACTGAAAAAAGACAAGACGACCCAAAAGAACATCGAACTGGAACAATTTTTTTTCTCAAATCAAACAGGTGCCAGCAAAAAAAAAATCACATAAATTGCGCCTTTCGCGCTCCATCACATCATAGTCCGTGATTTAATGTGAACGCCGAGGAGACAGAGAGAGGGAGGGGGGGGGGGATACTCACGACAATTTAAGATAAGTCTGTGCCGCCAAGGTTCTCAAGCCCTGACCCTATTAAGAGTAGAAAATCGACGTTTGTTCCCCTTTTTAACTCCCAATTCAGGCGTACACTACAGTTTTGGAATATCTAAGCATCACAAAACCAAAACTACCAAAAAGGATACCCTATTTATAGCCTGCGAGCAGGCTCTACTATTTGGGTTTCACGCGCGAGTGCCATGCGAGCGACGAAGCCGCGAATGTAGAGTCACTTTTCCTCGCCCCATTCTTCTCGGCTCACGCTGGCGGCTCCGCCGCCAAGATACTCGCGCGATACCCCAAACAAGTGAGCCTGCTCGCAGGCTACCCTATAAGGACTGAGCACCTCAAAAACCCTACCTATTCGGGCGGCACATACCTATATAGTGTACATAACGAACTCCCCCCTCCAACCCCCCCCCCCGGGATATGACCGGAAGGCTGCGGTTACCAAAACTTACGACATTCTGTTCTAAATCACGGCTAAACAGGAGCCCATTACCCCGGAGCGTACAACTACCATTAACTCGTGCGACGGCGTATTTACAAGTAAGTTTATTTTTAGATAAGCCTTTCCCGCGAATTGGTTTCGGAAAGCCAATCACAAGCAATTGCAGAATTAATAACTATTCACATGTTCGCATTCCTGTGTGGTGAATGTCCGATTTCCAGTCGCTATGTGAATATGTGAATAGTTATTAATTACGCAATTGCTTGTGATTGGCTTTCCGAAACCAATTCGCGTGAAAGTCTTATCTGAAAATGTTGTTGTTGTCTAAAAATTAACCTACTTGCAAAAACGCCGTTTCACAGGCGCAGTATGGAAGTTGCACGCTCCGGGATTATGGGCTCCTGCGGATAAACGATTCTATAAAGATCGAAGTCTTGTGCGATAATCACCACGGACTTAATTCTGCCTTAAATTATGTTGACGTGTTTCTCTGAATTACATTTACCTCCATTGTCACACATGGCGTTATTGCGTCCGGTTTGAAATATTTGAATCTCCACCATCATAGCTGTTTGGTAATTCTTATTGCAAATCCAACAAAAATCGTCTACCGATGTACGAATAGACCACTTTCATAATGGCGGCCGATTTATTTATTCTTTTATATGTACTCTATGTATGTTAATTAGCCTCACTGGCCTCATTTTAGAGTAAAAATTCTTTTGAATTTTGCACATGTTACCGAGGCCAGTGAGGCTAATTAACATACATATAAAAGAATAAATAAATCGGCCGCCATTATGAAAGTGGTTGCAAGGATTGAAGTGGATTACAGTTTAGCTGGAAATCAAAGTTGCCTTTGTTTGCTGGAGAGGACAGTCGAAGACGAACTTTTCACAGAATGATCTCTGGCATCATATCGCAGCGCCTGACTCGTCCCCAGTCGTCTCTCAATTCACGAGAGGAGCGCGGCCGAGGAGAGCGCGAGGTGTGATGGTCGCGCTTCTCTCGTTCCGCGTCTATCCCCCACGCGCATCTCCCGCGTCTTACCAAGAAAGACGACTGGGGACGAGTCAGTCGCAGCGCCACGTGCATTTTTAAAACAATGTAAGCTGTCAAATTTTATGGTTAAAACCGCTTTGATGACATATCTGATCAGATACAAAATACCACGTAGCTCTTTACAACCTCTAATTTCATTGGACCTGTATATCTATCTGATCCATAACTCAAATGAAAATGACGTTGTGTACCCCAGGGAGAATACTCCCATACAAAAATGACGGCTTCTCGTACCTTTTAGTGTCTCTATTGAAATCAAGGCACTCTCGACTCGCGACTCTTCACAATTAACCAAACTCAACTTCACTAAAACAAACATACACATGACATGACAACAAATACCTTTCAGAAACCCATAACCAACGACTGAACAATATAAATTATTGACACTATAACAGAAATATACAAACCAAAACAACTCGTAAAAACGATACAACTTTTGCCCCTTTCCGTTTGCCCTTTAATATAAATGTATCCTAACCGCAAAACCACAGAACGGAGTCACTATAAGCCTAAAAGTTCACTACCTCAATGCCACGTGACTGACAAAGTCGAATGGCGCGCTTGACTAAACGCACCCCAAAATACCGCTCCTTCAAACCACGAACCTATTCCCACACCACTTTTTCGTCTGCACGAAATCCAAATATTGTTGGCACAAAAATATGGGTGTGACGTAATGGTGCAACCAGCGGGCTGCTAAAATAAACAGTTCTCAAATGACTAGATACAGTCCTCCTCTCAATTCAACAATAAATTCACAGCTTTTTTTCTTTCAAAAATATAACACGCCTTTTCTAAATCTTCTCGTTTCTTTCATCTTCAAAAAAAAAAATCTCTAGCTGTGATACTGACAACAAAAAATTACGCTTTCCACAGCCGTTTAGAATCATTAGTTACGCCGTCGACGGATGTATTGAGGACGTATTGAGCCCGAAATCCTTAATGGTCACCTCCCTTACCCTTGGGAGCAAGAAAACAAGGAGGGGGGGGGGGGGGGGGGGGAGACTGAGGGATGGAATGCGTGAGGAGAGGAGACTGTTTGGAATGAAGTGCGATGGTTCGCGTGTTAAAATAACATCACTTTGTGCAATAGAACAGTTTTCAATTGAGTGTGGTAAAACCAAAACCAAAGTAATTACTCTGACCAATCACAGCAGTCGTAAACAATCCAATGAACCAATCAGAGCTCGAAGCAATTACATGTCGGCGGCGCCAAGCGCGGGAAAACGCGTGCGAGCAAGACACGATTGGTTTTGGTTTTACTTCTGATTGGTCGAGAAAGTGGCGCGAGATTTTTTAGCCAATCACAAAGCACAGCGACGAAAAAACAAAGCAATTGTGTACATTACTTTTCACACTCAATTGAAAACTGCTCTAATTGAAAACAAAATAACATTAGTACTACTAACGGTAATAAGTACAACTAAGTCTATCCCACTTCAAATAAAAAAAAAAACATTGTTTTATTTAACAACTCAACCGACATAATTTCAAGATTTGTTTCATATTCCACTATAAATCAGAAAAAGGAAAAAACGAACCTATAACCATGTTACAAAATACTTCGAAAAGCCAACAGACATAAAGTTAATTGATTGATAAAATACCATGTACCATAAAATAACCCCACCCCCCCCCCCCACCCCCCTCCCGGTAAAGGTCCATCAGTTTGGTTACAAAACATTATTCCGGTTGTACTCCTCCTAAATATAAACACACCACAGTTCCTTAACAGTAATTCTTTACAAAACATTATTTCAGTTGTACCCCTCCTATATATAAGCACATCACAGTTCCTTAACAGTAATTCTTTACAAACGTTTGCACCAAATTAACTAAAACAACAGATATTTTTCATTTATTTTTTGCTTGCATGGCAGCCAAAGGTTGTACAAGCCAGCATTATATGGTACTAAATATGTGGCTGAGAACAAAGCTGGCCTATTTGTTGTTTTTGGGGTCACTTTTTAGTTTTGCTCAGAAAAATCTGGGAAATCTATTACCACATTTAAATTGGAAGCCACAAATGGAAAACGAGGCAAAACCTACAAAAATGGCCAAAAATTAACATACTGGTAGTTCCTTTACGCAAACAGTCCTTCAAATTAAGACAACCATGAGTACTTATGTCAGCTTGGTACCTTAGAGGGCACAGGGAACATGTGTGAGCACAGGGCCCAGGGCACCCTGAGTACTTATGTCAGCTTGGTACCTTAGAGGGCACAAGGCACATGTGCGGGCACAGGGCACCCTGAGTACTTATGTCAGCTTGGTGCCTTAGAGGGCACAGGGCACATGTGTGGGCACAGGGCACAGGGCACCCTGAGTACTTATGTCAGCTTGGTACCTTAGAGGGCACAGGGCACATGTGTGGGCACAGGGCACAGGGAACCCTGAGTACTTATGTCAGCTTGGTGCCTTGGAGGGCACAGGGCACATGTGCTGTCAAAACCATTTAATTTTGACAGTTTGTTTCAGGTGTTAAAACTGCAATTCAAAATGCAAAGGATGAAATTTATTTATATATTTGGATAAAATTTTGTGTGTTTACCAAACTCAAAACAGAATAGCTTGCCTGTCATATTTTAAACCTAGTAAAAATGCCTCAGCTCTATGTGAGTCCTTGTTGGCTCAATTGATAGAGTATCTGACCAGTTATCAGAAGGCGTGGTTAGATTCCCATTCGGGACTCACATTTTTTTTCAAAAGAAATGCCCCTCTCTATTTAGACTGCGAGCAGTCTCTTATTTTTCTTTAAATCAGTCCAGCGCGATCGATCCGAGAATGGCGTGACATACGAGCCACGAGGAACAAGGGTGCTAGCGAACACCTGGGCATTAACTTCTTTAGGGGGACAGTCCTGGGACATTTATTGGTGTCTACATGAGAGGGTGCATTAATTCAAGGAATCAAGCATAGATGCGGGCAACTACATTGCCAAGCAAAATGCAAAGCAAATTGAATTATGATCTATTTTTGTTTGATTATTAAATAAAACCTTGAGAGCAAAATTTCCTAACTGTGATGTTGTTGCTTTATTATATTACATGCAGAGCTGGTTGTATTGAGGCAGTGGATGAAATCCTAAAGTGTGACCATTCAAGTGAAAGCTATTACTGTGGTGCTGTTTGTTATGCTGTACAAGGTGGTTCTAATTTTTAAGACTGTGGATAAAAATCCTGAAGTGTGACCATTCAAATGAAAGCTCTTGAGCAGTACTTTCCTGTGGTGCTGTTTATTATGCTGTACAAGGTGGTTCTAATTTTTAAGACTGTGGATAAAAATCCTGAAGTGTGACCATTCAAATGAAAGCTCTTGAGCAGTACTTTCCTGTGGTACTCTTTGTTTTGTTACTTTGTTTCAAAATGAACTTAAGTACAATCCTAGCTTGTTTATCCAGGCGTCAAGAATTCGTGTGAAGGTGTGAAGTCCCATAGCTTAACAGTCTTGTCATATGAGCCTGACACAATGCTGTAGTCATTAAACTGTAGACATGTCACGCCATCAGTGTGACAGCGTAGGGTCAGAAGTCGCTGCCCACTCTCCAAGCTCCACATCTGAAAGTCAATAAAAGCCCTAGTTTTAATTTATAGTAAAGCTTAAATACAACAGATGGGCATATGTTTTATAATAATTTTCATTTACTCTGTCAGTGATATGTAAAGTTATGTCATATTCCAGGTAAATCCTAACCTGCGAGCAAGCTCTAGGGCTCGGGTTTGGGGAAGGTGGGGGAGGGAAAGGATCTCGCCCTCCACTCCCCCAAACCCGAAACCCACAGCCTGAGAGCTTACTCGCAGGCAGGGCTAGGTAAATCCAAAATGTTTCCTTTCAATTATCCTCCCAGTTCCCAAGTCTCCTTTTTCACTAGATTCTATTGGTTCCCATATACTTTGCCATCACATGTACTTAGAAAATACCTTGAGAGTCTTGTCATCACCAGCGCTCACTATTCTCCAACTGTCTGTCTGAAGACATCTGACAAGTGAAGACAACAAATAACATATACAGCTATTGCAAGATTTTTTGTCATACTGAAGCATTGAAATGTGCAAGGCAAGAACAAAAGGGAGTATGGATTGTAGTGAAGTTTTAGTGGTCCACTACGCTTTGAATGCTGAATGACATAGAACAACACAAAAGAAATAATTGTTTCCTAAGGTTCTTTGTTTTTTTTTTTAAATGAGAAAACACTTCAAGTTATCGAAATAAACTTTAACTTTAGCAGAATGTTTGGAAACCTCCAATGCAAATAGCACATATTCAGGGGCAGATCAAGAAATTTCTGAAGGGGGTGGGGGGGGGGGGTGTACACCTTAATAACTTGCCATGCCATGGGTGTGCCCCACCACCCCCCCCAACTTGGCAAGGACCTGCTGTTTAATTCAAAACATACCTTATGACACCTGTATGTCCCTCAGATCTGATCCAGTCTAAAGTACCAATACACTGGTAAATAAAAAATGCACAAACTTGTATCAACCCTTCGCTCTCAGAGTCAATAATTATTTGGAGACATGTAGTGTAGTCCTAACTTTTGAGTCTGTTGATGAAATCCTATGGTGTGACCATTCAAATGAAACCTCTTCAGCAGTACTTTTGTATGGTACCATTTGTTCTAACTTTTGAGTCTGTGGATGAAATCCTATGGTGTGACCATTCAAATGAAACCTCTTCAGCAGTACTTTTGCATGGTACCATTTGTTCTAACTTTTGAGTCTGTTGATGAAATCCTATGGTGTGACCATTCAAATGAAACCTCTTCAGCAGTACTTTTGCATGGTACCATTTGTTCTAACTTTTGAGTCTGTTGATGAAATCCTATGGTGTGACCATTCAAACGAAACCTCTTCAGCAGTACTTTTGCATGGTACCATTTGTTCTAACTTTTGAGTCTGTTGATGAAATCCTATGGTGTGACCATTCAAATGAAACCTCTTCAGCAGTACTTTTGCATGGTACCATTTGTTCTAACTTTTGAGTCTGTTGATGAAATCCTATGGTGTGGCCATTCAAATGAAACCTCTTCAGCAGTACTTTTGCATGGTACCATTTGTTCTAACTTTTGAGTCTGTTGATGAAATCCTATGGTGTGACCATTAAAATGAAACCTCTTCAGCAGTACTTTTGCATGGTACCATTTGTTCTAACTTTTGAGTCTGTTGATGAAATTCTAGGGTGTGACCATTCAAATGAAACCTTTCAGCAGTACTTTCGCATGATACTATTTGTTTTTCAATATTTTAAAAATTGAAATTTGGGACTTTTCTTGAATTTTTCTATTTCTTAATCTTGGGAGTTAAATGGTTAATTTATCACCCCAAAACAATTAATAATACTCAAAGGAGCTTGAGATAGAGAAGTTTATGGTAGTACAGTAGTCTAGTGGTTAATACGTTAATTCTATTTATTTTTAAAATTTGATTTTCAATCAGGAGATTGTGTCTGATGGCTGCACTCAGTACTCACTTTCCCATTCAGCAGATCCCAGAATTTGAGATTATGATCCAGAGAGCCACTGATGACTTTCCTGCTGTCAAACGCTAAATTCAAACAAGTGACGGCATCATGATGGCCTGTTAAAGTCATGAGACATGAACCTTCGGCCAGACTCCACACCTGTGATACAAATAGAAACACTATGACCAAATGAATGGAGGGTTGTCCATTACTCGGACAAATTTATGCATAGCATTGTGTTGTATTATATGACCATAACAATAGATTAACAATACATTCTAGAATGACACAATACAGCATAATGTATTACAGTACAATGCTATGCATAAATTTGTCACAGCATTGGACAAGTATGAATGAATGCTATTGAGCAGTACATATGTTGTTGGTTGAAATTAAATTCAGGTTAAAATGATTTCAACCCAGTTTGATTTTGAATTTCTTTTGTCTTTGATTCATTATCATAAATCAGAAACAAAGGTAATTCAAAATCAAACTAGGTTGAAATCATTTTAACCTGAATTTCATTTCAACCTACAACACATACATACATAATTAATAATCCTAGCAGTCAAAAGACTATACAGGATATTAAGAAGCAGTCGAAGCGGAAAAACAAAGAACAACTTATGCTGTACAAAATGGTTTTAACCTTTGAGACTGTGGATGGAAATATCTTACAAAGTGACCAATGAAAACAGTGAAAGCTACAAAGCAGTGAATCTTAATGTTGTAAAATTCCCTACATGAGTCAATGCACAGCTGAAGATTTAATTCATTACCTTAATGGTCTTGTCATATGATCCTGAGACAATCTTCCTGTCATCAAACTGGACACACAAGACAGCTGCATTATGGCCCCTAAAAGTAATAAAAAGATCTCTCTCAGTCTGTGTTTTGTCCTTGCTATTTTCCAATGACTGGAAAATTCCATTAACTTAAAGATAAAAATTATAACTGCAGCATGGCAGGGCTACTCCAGTATAAAAGTGACGGGATGCCTGTCATACTTTTTAAGGGTTAAAATGTGGTTCTGGAACATTTTAGGGTGTGTGGTGGGGTGCTAAGTCAGTGGAGCAATGTGGTCTACCACCGTGATGAATAGAGATATCTAGTGTATAAAATAAGTGACTGTGTTGACACAAAGAGAATTGAAGAAAGTTGAAGATGAAGATTGAGAAGAAAGCAAAACCTGCACCAGTTGAGGAAACAAACTCAGAGCCTTCCTTGAAAACATACAAATTCAATTCCATAGAACTATGGTGATACAACTGAGAGAACAAACTACAGTCTGTTCAAAATGGTGGATGCCCGAATAGATGCCGGAGCGGGTCATGTACGTGAGAAACCAAGTATTACTGACTGGTACTGGCGCAGCTCTCCTTTTTTCCTTCAGAAAGTTAAAGCAAAAGGATAACTTGTAAACAAAGTATTTAAGTGACTACAGCAGCGTCTTTAGGGCCCAGCTGTATGTTCGCCTTATAGAGAGTACGGTACATTTACAAACAATTAAGTGAAATTCAGCTGGAAACATACTAATTTGACTAATTGAGAGAGTTGACTTCAAAACTACCTTTTTTAGCAATTAGATAGTCATAAAATGAAACCATTGAATTACCTGAGAGTAAGCCGGCAGTTCCCAGTCTTGATGTCCCAGACTTTCAGTGTTTTATCATAAGAACCACTCACTACCTTCTCATCATCAACCTACAGCAAAAGAAAGACCACCTTGTTTAAATAATGCCTGCTGTGGGCGGCACGGTGGTCTAGTGATTAGCGTGTTGGACTTTCAACCTGAAGGTCGGTGGTTCGAAGCCTGGTCTCTGCCGTCGTGTTGTTTCCTTAGACAAGAAACTTTACTCCACACTGTCTCTCTCCACCCAGGTGTATAAATGGGTACTGGCAACAAAATGCTGGGGGTAACCCTGCGATGGACTAGCATCCCATCCAGAGGGGAGTAGCAATATTCCTAGTCGCTTCATGCTACAGAAACCAAGTTAAGCTCCGGCCTTGTGGGCCATCATGGCCCGTGTGCAACTTTACCTTATGAAGGCAAAATAATTTTTGGCTTAATCACTTTCTGGGAAAGTGATGCTATGATGATCTTACATGTATCTACACTGTAGTATTTAGCATGTCAGTTCATTGATCTATGGTTGGTGGATTGTCAGAGCTTGGTCTCTGCCGTGTCCCTCTACATGCACATGTATAAATATAGGAGCCAACATATTACTTGAGGTAACCTGTGATGGACTACCATGTCATCTGACTAGGGAGGAGTTGTAATTGTTGCAGCTGGGTCCCCTGCTTCTCATTTCCAGCTGCTTAGTCATGTAACTATTGTACTTGCTTACTTTGTGTTCTTGCAAAAATGGTTAGTGCTCGCATAGTTGTTTGGCAATGGTGTGGCAAATGCACTCAAAGTAACAACTATTTAATATAGACTAAGATAGATCAAAATTGACAGAGATCGATTGCAATAGTTCCTGTAGACCTGATCGTCGTAGCCATGTGGAATTATAATAGTCTGTCAACAAGTGAATTTCTGTTAATTACAGTTCTGTAATACTTCCAGCTGCTTCAAGCATAAAACAAACTGGAGTCAAGATCTAACTGTGTTTAGGGGGCTTGCAGCTAAAGTGTGACCTTATCTTTTACACTTTCTGAGAAAAACAGAAAACCGAAAAACTGGCCTGTAGATTTACCTGAAGACAGCGAACAGTGTGCATGTGACCAATCATGGTCACCTTACATGAAGCACCACTCCAATATGACTCAAATGATAAATCCCACACCTTGAAACAAGAGATAAACTGTCACTTAAAATCATACCCTGTTATAGTTTACACTGGTAGTTGAGCTCAAAAGCACAAGTTTCAACAAAGAACTTGATATTCTGTGGCAGGGAAGTAGTCTAATGGTTAGCACACACTGCATTGGCAGATTTTAATATGAAGTTGGGTGCTTTGAAGCTGGTCTCTGCCATAATGATGTTTCTCTACAAAAGAAACTACTATAATTTGCCTCTCTCCGCTCAGGTGTATAAATGGGAACATCGTTAGGGAAGCCTAAAAAATGATGTGGTGTTGCCTTGCAATGAACTAGCAACTCATCCAGGGTCAAATCGAAGGGGTGTGTGAAATAAGGCCCTAAGCGACTTTTGATGTAACATCAAATTCTCCCTGTGTTTCTCAAGGGAATACAAGACAATTTGGAATGAGAATCTAGCAGCTAATCAGAAGTCACTTAGGGCTTTTTACCAGGCACCCCTTCATTATTGTTCAAAGAGTGGTAACACTATCCAACAGATAAATCATTATCCAGCGGATAAGCATTACTAAATAAAACAACTATGTTTTCTACTGAATAGTGCTCTCTACCTTTTGAACAACTGAATAGCCTACGTGGTAGGTGTAAATGGGGAGGGGATAGCCCATTTGCACGATGACGTTATTTGACTACAACTACCAGACAGTGTTCCATTTAAGAGACGGGTCTCGGGTCAAAAACCCGACGGCAACGGCTACCTGACCCGATAATCGACTAAAGTATAATAAATTATAAAAATACTATAATCATAAAAGAGAAAAAGGTAAATAAAGGAATGAAGTTTCTAAAGGAAAAGACTAGACATCAACGGAAAAGACATTTCAAAAGACAATCAAATTCAACAAAATTCCGAAGGCGACTTGAGTGGCGAACCATTTGGTCGTCGGTATGAAAGGAAATTTAGCAAATAAAAGAGAACGCGCCCCAGAAATAATAATTGTCTTGCTATGGCATTGTTAATTTCCATACTTGTTAGTTCAGGATAAAATAAACACAGTTCGATGATTTCACTATGGCTCAAGAAACTGAGAAACTGCATTCATTCTTGGCGGATTTATCTCGTGTGGTTTTCGCCTTGGTTACCTAGCACGTGATCAATTTCTTCCCCGATCGAATTTCATTTCTTTGTAAACAAGTTTCCAAAATATTACATAAACAACAGCTAGACTCTAACAGACCGACTATCATTGAAGATTTTGGAGAAAATTCAATATTAAATCCTTAGAACTACTGTAAATTATTTGCCAAAAATCGGTTCCGTAAAAAGCCAGTTTAAGTTTTTAGTTTTTGTCTTTAATTAAGATCATTTTCTAAGTCACGCCTGACTAATCATCGAAGCTTGATTTATTTATTGTCGTTTTACAATACTTTTCGTGAATTAAACAAGCGCTACCTTTCAACTTTCTCGATATCTTAAAGTTATTTTTAAAGAAAAAGAAGAGGGAAAATAATTATTTTTCTCTTAGAGTACAGCAAGCTTTTCCCAAAAAATTCCCAAAGTTATAGTGTGCTTAAACCGTCAATTCAGGCCGCTAAATCAAGGCTGACTGACCTGGCTGACCCTGTAGATGATCTAACCAAGGACTTGGCGGCAGGCGGAAAGTTTTCCCAAGCAGAGCTTACAGTTACAGATGCAGAGAAGATGTTCCTAAGTGGAATGTTTAACAAGTACACAAAATCATTGGCTAAGAACATTGATGACAGGTTTTCAGGTGCTCTCAGAATTCTAGAAGCCTTTCAAGTGTTCAATCCTCTGACTGTACCTGCAGTTGACTCACCTGTATTCAGAGTTTATGGGGCTTATGAAGTGAAAAGGATTGGCATCCATTTTTATCCTAAGGATAAAGAAGCATCCCAACAACTCAAAGATGAGTGGCAAAACTTCAAGCACAACCTGCTTACAATGAAGGGGATGCCTAAAGATGTGAAAGATGGGAGCAGTACACAGACGCCAATTGACTGGATGCTAACCAAGGTTCTTTCGGAGCGTCCTACATATGAGAACATTTTTCCGGTCATTACAAAACTGGCAGATGTCATTCACAGTGCACCTATTACCAATGCCTGGCCTGAACGAGGAGCAAGCGCCCTCAAGAGAATCAAAACAAAGTCCAGAAACAGGCTCAGCCAGAAGATGCTAAATGCACACTTGCAAGTGTCCATCAATGGTCCAGAACCTGGCACTCAAGAAGCCTTAGAAGTGATTAACAGGGCTAAAGAAATGTGGGTTGCAGTAAAACCACGTCGCAAGCTTCCTAAGAAAGTGGTGTCAGTCTTAGTAAGAGATCAAGGAGTGCAAGTCAGTCTGATTGAAGATCTCGACAGTGAAAAGCCTGAGAGCGTGGATGAGCAAACAGAGGAGGCAATTGTTGAAGAAAGGATGCAGTGTGAAGAACAGGCTCCTGTGGATCTCGAAGAAGCAGATCTGCATCAATTAATTGAAGCAGAAAGGGCATTGGGACTTCCAAAGGACTTAGACGACTCAGATGACAGTGGAGTGGATTTTGACCAGTTTACACTGAAGTCCGAACTGTTGCATGCAAAAATTTGCTTTTTATTGTCTTTAACTTCTTCAACTTTCCTTTAGCTGAAAGTGTTTGATGTAAACACAAATGCCACATTTGGTTGTTCATTTTGCTATGTATTTTTCAGCATCAGGTATACAAACTGTATTAAACATGACTCATAGTTGGCCATAGTACCAGAAAGCACTGGAGGTATCAAATGTTAAACATTTTTAGACTCCCGAAAGGTTAATCCTCTATCTGTCTGCCCAACCCCCCAACATCCCCCCCCCCCCCCCGCTGTGGTTAGCCAGGTAGGCCTACCTTATGTGACCCCCCTGAAAAATTACATGACCCCTTGCCAAAAAATATTAAATGGAACACTGACCAGAATCCTTCAGTTTTTTGTTTTGTAGTGCAAATTAGGGCTATCATTATTTAAACCGCTCTGCGATTACAAAATTTAAATAAGAAAGGTAAAACGAATTGAACTCTGGTAGTTGTAGTCAAATGATGTCATCGTGCAAATGGCCTTTTAGTCAATCGGAATTTTGTGGCCGCCAGCGTCCACAGAAATAAACAAAAGGGGGTCTTTATTACAAGCGTCCTTTCCCTGTCTCCCCAGGTCCCCTCTTCCCGATGCCTGCTACAAAGGCTAGGGCCTGAACTGTAAGTCTGACTATGACTTAACTACAGGAAGCTATTTGTCATGTTACTTCTACCTTGATAGACCGATCCACTGAGCCACTAACAAGTCTGTTGCCGTCAAGAGTCAAACATCTAACTGTCCCAGAGTGTCCAGCAAGAGTAAGCACAACATCAGAATCGTCACTCTTAATATCCCATACTCTAATCATCTTGTCATAAGAGCCACTGGCAATCCTGGTGTCGTCAAACTGCACGCATGAAATGCCTGACAAGAAAATCATTTCAAACAATTTAAAAGTGAACTTTAAGCTGGACACCTCCACGACCAGCTCTAGCTGCTACCTTAGAGATGTGTCTGTCTAATGGAGAGTTTAGTTACTGACGAACAAGTGAAATTCGGCCAGAATCAGCCAAGAAGGATGCATTACTCACGCACTGGATCATCTCAATTGGCGAACACTAAAACATTATTAGAAGGAAAGTTGCCAGACTAACTCTTATGTATAAGCCACTGCACGACCAAGCAGTGATGAATGTCCCACCTTAAGTAAAACATCAAACTGTAAGGAAAACTAGATATTCTGGCCCAACAAAATTTATTCAAAATTATGCAAACATCATGTGACGAATACAAATTTAGTTTTTGGCCCAGAACAATCAATGATTGGAATAGTTTACCATCACATATTATAATAAACATGACCTCGACCAGTAATTTTAAGGCAGCTGTTAATGATTTTCTCCTTGCCTCAGTTAGACTAATCACCATCATTTTTATTTGCACTATTATTTACATTCCGCACGCTGCACTGAAACTTATGTCCATTAGGATTTTGCAAGTAAATCATGTAGATGTAGATGTAATTGATGTCCATCTTAGAGTGCTGAGGTGTCCACCTTACAGGGGTGTCCATCTTAGAGACTACACTGTACTCCCAAACTTGTCAGAGAGTGCAAAGGACTAAATTTCATTGTGGAAAATAATGAGCAAAAAGGGAAGCCATTGTTGTTAGTGTTATTGTTAGTGTTAATATGGCTACCTCTTTTTAGGGCCACTTTTTTTTTTTAATAAAGTTAACATATAGGATACCAACCTCGTTAATAAAGCCACCCTGTCAATACGGCCAGAATTTAGTGGCCCAGTGATGGCTGCATTAAAACCCTTTATCTCCCAAGAGTGCCAAAGATAAAAATTTAAGAAAAATCCAAATTTGTAAAATATTGAAAAACAGATAGTACCATGCAAAAGTACTGCCAAAGAGGTTTCATTTGAATGGTCACACCATAGGATTTCGACCACAGACTCAAAAGTTAGAACAAATGGTACCATGCAAAAGTACTGCCAAAGAGGTTTCATTTGAATGGTCACACCATAGGATTTCGTCCACAGACTCAAAAGTTAGAACAAATGGTACCATGCAAAAGTACTGCTGAAGAGGTTTCATTTGAATGGTCACACCATAGGATTTCGTCCACAGACTCAAAAGTTAGAACAAATGGTACCATGCAAAAGTACTGCTGAAGAGGTTTCATTTGAATGGTCACACCATAGGATTTTGTCCACAGACTCAAAAAGTTAGAACAAATGGTACCATGCAAAGGTACTGCCAAAGAGGTTTCATTTGAATGGTCACACCATAGGATTTCGTCCACAGACTCAAAAGTTAGAACAAATGGTACCATGCAAAAGTACTGCTGAAGAGGTTTCATTTGAATGGTCACACCATAGGATTTCGTCCACAGACTCAAAAGTTGGAACAAATGGTACCATGCAAAAGTACTGCTGAAGAGGTTTCATTTGAATGGCCACACCATAGGATTTTGTCCACAGACTCAAAAGTTAGTGTCTGTCATTACATGTCTCCATAATTGACTCTGGGAGTGAAATGGTAAATGAGGTTCCACTGAAGAGATCAAAGCACAGAGTGAAAGGAGACTAAGTCAAGACAGAGTACATGTAGCTTCAGCACTGTGGAATGTTTTTTTATTCTTACCTTGGGTATGGCCTTCAAATGTACGGACGTTACATTTTCCTTTCAACCAGTTCTGATGCAAGAGGTACCTTGATGCAAACATCTTCTTCCACTGATTGGAATAGAATAAATTTATATATTATGAAGTAAGACAATAGTAAACATGACCAAGTGCATTCAATTGTTGAGTTACAGCACCAGTCCACAGTGCAGGACTACAGGACTTTGCAGATTCAAATCCTGGCCCAGAAACACTCAGGATCTTAGAATAAGTGAGGACAAAGGTGCTGCCTTGGGTATAAGATATCTGCAAATGGTTACCGTAGATCTACACATGCCGTGGTTGTTCACATAACAATGGCAGTCTTATCTCCAATGGGGATGAAAAAGAATCACCGAGGACGTAACATACCTGGACCATGTGACTACCCTGAGTGTCGTTTGTGCATATGATCTTTCATGGGTGGGGGGGATAGATGAGATCAACAATGGACTAACAGCAGCTGTCACACGATATCAATTAAAGATTGTTGAAACAATCAAAACATGTTTTCAAGTGTATTTTTATTTTTTTTTCTCTTAAAAATAACAAAAACATAAAAACAGTTTGTACTAGAAAAGGACATGGTATACAATACCTGGACTGTGCCATCTTCTGAGGTGTATCTCTTCTTTTCCTTGTCTTCGGCAATTCTAGATAACTGCCAATCGGGCTGTCTGAAGAATCAACAAAACGATACAAATAGCAAACTGTAAGTTAGTAATACTCACTGGTTTGTCCTCTTAGTTCTCAGAAACAATTATTTAGGGCTTAACATGGGAGTCATGCAGATCATTTTTCAGAGCTCCAATTTAAGTCTTAACCCTTTAACTCCCAAGAGTGCAAAAAATATTTTAAATTATTCAAGAAAAATCCCAAATAATTTCATTTTGTAGAGTATAGAAAAACAAATGGTTCCATGTAAAAGTATTGGCGAAGAGGTTTCATTTGAATGGTTACACCATAGGATTTCGTCCACAGACTCAAAAGTTAGAACAAATGGTACCATGCAAAAGTACTGCTGAAGAGGTTTCATTTGAATGGTCACACCATAGGATTTAGTCAACAGACTCAAAAGTTACAACCACACCACATGTCTCCGTAGTTGACTCAGGGAGTGAAAGGGTAAAATAGTGAGAAATTTACTTGCAGAAAGTTCAACTCCCTCACTGATTATGAGAGGGGCTGTTGACTGATATATATCCTTAAGTTTACAATTTGTATGAAGTGTACTTCCCCCAGGCAATATTTTTTGGTGGGGTGTGCCACGTGCTGGGACCCTGAAACCCTTACCCTATACCAGACCATGTTCAGCTGATTTTGCAACCCTATACTAGACTAAACACTGAAAATCCCCACCCTATCACAGACTTGCTATTTTAAAAACTGTATCCGTCAATGATGTTGCAACAATGGTTTTCTTTCTGTTTAGGGAAGGCTCTTTCTCTTCCGAGTTTCAATTTCTATTCTAGACTTAATTCTTCATACCACTGATCAGTTTCCTGGCAAATGATACCCTATTCTACGGGGCGCCACGAAGCTCTCGAAACGCCTCACAGGATTGGCTGAGAAAACAATAGATCAAACAACAGAAGAATGGATCCCTAAGCCCTGAAACAATAGAGCTTCATGATACCCAGGGCCAATAAAATTAGAGGTTCTAATGAGCTTCGTGGCTCCTGTATTCTATACCAAAACTCTCTGATTTCTATACCATATCCCAGACTAAACTGCTTGAAAACCACATCTTTCACAGTGCCCCCCCCCCCCCCCCCATACTTCCAAATTTCCAGGACTTTCCAAGACCTACAATCATTAATTAAATTCTGGGTCTTTCAAGGATGCTCAGAACCTGTACTCCCCTGGTTGGTATGTGCCACTGTAAAGGATATGTTTTTTAAACAGTTTACTCTGGGAGAGGGTATAGAAATCAGAGAGTTTTGGTCGAGAATACTGTATCATTTACCGAGAAACTGATCTGTAATACAAAGACAGAGTTTCTGGAAAGTAGTGAGTCTGGGATAGCGTAGGGTCACGCAATGCAGCTAAACATGGTCTGGTACAGGGTAAAGGTTTTAGAGTTCCAGTGGCACACCCCCACCCAAAAATATACAGAGTACCCCCCCCCCCCCCAACCCTGGTAAGAAACCTAGTTACTGCTAACAATAATTAATTGTTAATTTTACTGCAAAAAAAGAAGGAAAGTGTACTAAATCTCTGCAAATAAAGTAATAACCTACCCACACAAGTTCTGCCACAGTAACGGGGTACTAGCCAAATTGTTCCATGTTCGATTTACTTGACTACATCGACATAAACTCACTGGAGGAAAAAACAAAAGTGATCAAGTCTTGAGTGTTTTGTTTACCATCTAGCAGTGTTAAATAGGACTATGAATTTTGTATGATTGTGGTACAGTCCATTTGGCATTTGTTGGCTGTGTTTTGGCCATCTTTCATGTCACTCATTGGCTTTAGGTGAAAATCACTCTGCTGTTTCGCTGTTTTCATGTTTTGTTTTAAACATGCAGTGGTTTTAATAGAAGGACGTTACAATAATAATTACTACACAAGACTTTTAAGATATTGATAGGTTAAAATAATCTGTCAAAACTATATTGAATGCATTAATAGTATATCCCCCTGCTACACGTATAACCATTTTTTTTAACTTCACCAGACACAAACTTACTGTAGCAAGATTAGCAATTTCGTTTTAAACAATGCTTACAAGAAAAAAGAAAGTAAGGTTGATCAAAGAGAAGGTCACAAACAGGAATTTGTTATTGAGTTAATCAAAATCAAAAAAAGTTCTAAATTATTTTTGTTCTGTAAATATTCCAAAACTAATAGCATCACAAGAAACAACAACAACAACAGCAACTCTCGACAACTCTCAATCTTTCATTTAAATTGGTCACAGTTACTTATTTCATCCAAATAAATATTACATAATTCACATAAATTGTTCATTTTATTACCTAAATCAAGAAAGGACAGCACATGCAAAGCAACATGATGCGGCAACCAAGACAGCATGTCTTGACAGTTGGGTGGGCAGCTTTTGTGCAGTATGGGCTCCATAGCAATGGACAACATGTGCATCTGCGGCAACTCACATTCTTCCTATAAAACAAATAAAACACTTTTAGGATGTAACCCATCCATGGAGGAGAAAAGTCAAGCCACAGACTTACCATTCCCTGTTTGGGTGGTACGCTGTGCATCTGTAATGGCTGCATCGGTTTATAAAAAACCAACCTCACTTAAGAAAAAATGTAGGGCTCTTAAAACTTATGAAATAAAAACTCTCAATTTTCACTGTCATGTTGATTAACTTTGCTTTTCTGTGTTAACTTTGGCAATTTGTGGCTTGGGAAAATGGTATTTTCAAAATAACAGTTCGCTTTCTCTACTGTTGAGCAAGTCAAACCATTATTTTAAAAATATCGCTTTGGCTTTCACAAGCCACAAATCGCAAAATTAAACACAGAAAAACCGAGTCAAACAACATGGCAGTGATTTTGAGTTTTTATTTCACTTATATCAGTTTTAAGAGCCATAAATTTCGCCTTTAGTGAAGCTAGTTTTATAAACCGATATGGCCATTACAGATGTATATCACACCACCCAAACAGAGGCTGGAAAACCTATGGTTAAACCTCGTTTTTTTTTTTAATTTTCAAACTAGTTTGATTTTTGTTTCCCTTTGTCTCTTGATTATGGTAATGAATGCAAAAAAAAAATGAACAGTTTCAACTTAACCTGGGCATGGGCCATAATAACTAAACACTGAAATGAACATGTTCTTTCTCCAAATATTTATGACATGACTTTGTTTTGATGGTTAGAACCTTATAGCTAATTATAGAAAATTTTACTTTCATATTTCACCAATTAGATTCATTATATTGTTGGAATCCGACTGAGTTTCAAATCTTTTAATAATTGGGCTAATTACATTTGCATAATCCACTTTTTAACTTTTGTTGTTGTTTTTTCTTAAGTATTTGCTGCGGCCGCACTAAAGCAGTTAACCAGATTATTTCCAATTAATTAATTAATTGATTGAAATTAACTGGTTTAACAAAATTCCTGTTGCAGCCGTGTATTTTTGGCATTCACTGAATTTAAACCGTATTAGCGGTTCCCATGGAAGTTAATTAAACAATAGACTTTTTTAACTGAGTAAGGTTTTTTTAAACCACCTCGCTATGATAACATGATCTCTCACATTTAAAGTTCAACCTTCTGAAGTGCGGCTGCTCAGAAAAATAAACTCGGTTATTTCATTACAAACACCTTTTCATTGAGTTATTTTATTTTGGAATTTTAACCAGGTTTCTAAAAAATAACTCAGTTTACTCACCAAGTGCAGCCGCAGCCATTGTTGTTTTTGGTTCAAGGAAAATTTGCATGTTGATTGCTGGGAATGTTTTCCTTCTGATAAATTTACAAAAACAGCTTCAAATGCCTTTTTGTTCTCAATTTTTTTGTGTGTATTGAAATCCCACAATGTAAAAAAAAAAACTGTTTTGAAGTATAATTTTGATAAATAATAAAATAAATGAACCAAGTATTAAATTAATTAACCAGACTATTACTGAAGTCTGAAGCTCCGATTAATGAGTAAAACAATTACTTATTAATAGGAGACTTCAGTTAGGTACTATAACCTGGTTAAATAATTGGTTCATTAATTATTTATCAAAACTTTTATTTCAAAACATTTTTTTTTACATTGTGAGATGTCAGTACAGAGTATACCCCAGTCCCCCTAGGAGTGGGACCGAAGCTTCAAAGCTCATTCCTGAACACAATAACTGTCATAACAGAAAGGGGGGGGGGGGGGGGGGGGGGGCAATAAGTCTATGGATCAGTGGATTTTGTAAATAATTTTGCTGGGATTTCAGATTCTGAGAAAAATTTTAACAGATTTGTGCCATGGATCACACCATGTAGCAGATGACGGATTTATCCTGTTTTCGGTTCCCGGCTTTTGTTTCTGATATAGTTTGGATATTGGATCTTAACCCCTTATAGACCTGTTGATGTTTTGTTTTCGTCACATCCGAGATCATGTGTGGTCAACCTGTGATGTTGCTAAAACATTCTGTCGATGTTCACTCACAATGCATGAGAAAACTCCTGAAGACCTTTTTTTCTAAATCAAAATAATCCCATACCAGCAAGGACTCGGATCAGGAGATTTTTATTACACATCAAAAGTTCACAAATAATTTAAGGATTCACACTTGATTTTGAGCATAAATTCTTGGGGATCAATGGATTCAACTATCAAAATGTAATGGATTAGCAGATTTGCATACCCCCTATTCATCACACTCATAAAAAGAGGTGATCTGCAAATTTTCCAACACCATGATAAAGGGTGAATCATATACAAAGGGAAAAAATTGGCTGCAAGGATAGAGAATACCAAGAGAAGCTGGGGCCTTTTTAAAGCTGTTTTCAAGGAGATTTACCGTTATGGTAATAAGACAAAGCAAAATAAAAATTAAACTGGTTTGAAACACCCCAACAGATAATTTATTTGAATGTCCATAAAAGAAATTAGGGAGCTTTAGCAACCATGATGGCAGTGTCAGGGAAAACGTCACTTGATAAAATAATTCGCATTCTTAAACTGCTTTGCAATTATTTGATCCAATTTGTTTACTTTGTCTAATGTAACTAAATTGTCCAGGAGCTCAATTCATAGGGAAGTCTTTCAAGTTCAAATTGAGAGAGGAAAATTAACCATTGTATGTTCATGTTTCCCGCAAAACTTTTAATTTGATCATTTGTTGTTGTTTCGCAAGGAACGGCAAAGAAACATACCAAAATGTAAAGCACAAGTGCTGAGGCATTGTTTTCACTCATTAAACCTTTGTATTGTGCTGTTTTTGATGCCATTGCCACAGCAGTTGCTAAAGCTCCCTAATAAATTAATTAATAAATTAATTAATAATTAATAAACTCACCAACAGTTGCCTAATCAGAACATTCTTCTGTTCATCATTAAATTCTCTGAACCACTGCAAAATAACCTAACAAACACAAAGGCAAGGCCTTAATAAGCCCTTATCTCAACTTCCAAATTCCCCTTACTAGTCATCATATCGTTCTTTCTGTACTAGTAGGGAGAAATTCGTTAAACACCCAGGTAACCATTTTTTTTTTTCTCATGAAAGGTAGGTTTCATTATGTAGTAAAAATTCAAGGAGAAATTACCGGTAGATACTAATCAATCTATACATTATGCCATGATCAAATGGTACATGATAGTCAGTGGTTGTTGACAATAGACTTATTTCAAACTTGCGCAGGGATTGAAATAAGCATTCAGTTAAAAGGTAAGTCTTCACAAGCCTAATGGCTCACAACTGCCAGAACTAAACCTGGTTTCTGTAGCAAGAAGCGACTGAGAGTATAACTACCCCCCCTGGATGGGATGCTAAGCCCATTGCAAAATTATCCCCAGCAATTATCGCCGGTGCCCATTTATACACCTGCGTAGAGTGAGTCAATGTGGAGCAAAGTTTCTTGTCTAAGGAAACAACACGACGGCAGAGACCAGGCTCAAACCACCGACCTTCAGGTTGAAAGTCTGATGCGCTCACTGCAAGACCACCGTGCCTTCACAAATTGCCCGGCACAGATTGGACAAGTACAAATTGTACATTTGTTTGTGCAGTTCTGAAAGTCAATAATTGCCACTCCATGGCAAGTGCTGACAAAATTAAGTTTCTAACCCTTCTCGCACTCCCATTTAAACACAAACTATCATCAACTATCACGCGCTGTCATTCACTTTGAACATGTTCAACATTTTTATGATTGTTGGTGATAGTTTTGATTGTTTGACCTAGCATGTAATACATGATGATTATTGGTCTGCTGTTGCCGGCCACCTAAAGTAACATATATTTTGGTTCAGTTTTTATTTTGGTTAAAAATTTTTTAAGCAGTTTCATTTTTATTTTCCTTTGTCTTAGAATACGGTAAGAAGGCTGAGACAAAGGGAGCTAAAAATTAAACTGGTTTGAAAATTTCAAACCAATAGAAAAATTTGAATCACAACACATACCTAAATGAAGTCAACAGTCTCTACCGATGCCCGAAAACAAATAAAATATTGGCCAACAAATTGTTTATTTGTCGTGCAATAGTAAATTGACGCAAGTCAAGTAAGGAGTTGGGGGCCTTCTGATGCTTGCAAGGAAAACCCCCTTTTGTTCATTTCTGCCGATGTTGGTTGCCGCAATATTCCAATTGAAGGGGTGAGTGGAATAAAGCCCTAAGTGACTTGTGATCAACTCCTAGATTCTCCTTCCAGTTTGTCTTGTATATACTCATTTAACAAAGAGAGAATTTGGTTTCAGATCAGGAGTCACTGAAGGCCTTATTCCAGTTTGGGATAAAGCCCTAAGTGACTCGTGATCTATAGCCAAATTCTCCTTTTGTTATATGAGCATATACAAGACAAACTGGAAGGAGAAGCTAGCAGTTGATCAGAATTCACTTAGGACTTTATTCCACTCACCCCTTCAATTGGCTAATTTGTGCTGGGCAGTAAACATAGTAAATTCTCATGTGAAGTCATCCATGCACAAAAGCATGCACCAACTTCTGATTGGTGAATGTACATGTATTGACAGTTCACATAATTCAATTACCAGGAAATCAGTGGGCATAATGCGAATAGCCCAGTTCCTATAGTAGACATTCCTTCCCTTCTCCCCTCTCCTTTATCGCACCCCCTCCCCCCTCCCTGTTTACACCTGCCATGCAGGCTATGGTGGACTTCACCCATGTGACTTTTGACCAACTATTGTGCCCTATCAGGCAGTGTTTGATCGCAAGCATGATAATCAACAATAGTTTGGGATTACCCAACTGTAGTTTAGCTTTTTAGTTATTTTGGGTAACCAGCTACTGTATCTATTTTTAATTTATATATTATGTATACATCTTTGTAATTTTACAGTACGAATAAACGTTGTTGTTGTTATTAAAACTTTCACCCCAGCTATCATTGACTATCACGCAATATCATATCATTGGTTTTGTAAAGCATTTTTTTACACATAAAATACCTCGGTGTTCTTTTTAAACTGTTGTCCATCAACCATTGGCTTTCTTGGCCATTGAAGCTCACTTCTTGCCCCTAAAGTTTGAGGTTCACCACAAGCAACCAGAGAATCAATTGTCGCATCAACTTTTTCACTGTCCTCAACTGATCGTGGGCTACAAGGCAAGAGTTTTGATGCATCACACTCCACAACAATAAAACCAGAATCTATTTTGGTATTATCTGATGTTATGTTAGCAGTCTTTCTTGGTGAAGAATTGTCTTGCAAAATGTCTGGCGATTCTAAGATATGCTGGTCAGTTTGAAAATCAGGCACTTGAGGGTAATACTCTGGAATATCCATTGGCTCAACTGACCCATTACTGTTTCTTTTTACATGTTCACCTTCATGCCCAGCATTTGATCCTAAATCAGGGCAATTCATATCATTTGTGTGATTGCTTTCACTTGAAAAGGTTAAACTTTTTGCTTCTTCCACTTGTAGATCTGACGCAAGAGGTACCATTGTTTTCTCCTTGACCAATACATTGTTAGAATAATCTGGACTAGCAGCAATACATATACTAGAACACTCCCCTATTGGCTCAACAGAACCACTACTGCAGTCACTTTTAAGCGGAGTGTTTGGTCCTAAAATAGGGCAACAAATATCACATGCAAAATTGCTTTCAGCTTTAGCATTTACACTTTTTTCTTCCAGTGTAGAAGTGCAAGTCAACAGAATTTCCTTCTTCTTGGGTAGATTCTCCTCAGAAAAAATAGGAGAGGCAGTGATAAAACGTCTGGGGCATTCTTCATCATTCTTAATTCGTGGCTTTCTTCTTGGCCAACTATTGTAAGCAGGGCCCGAAAAACTCACACTACGTTTCACTCTAGGAAAGCTTGGAGATGTACATAAACCAACGCAGCCTTCGTGCAACGACAAATCATGCAGGGGTAAAGATGAAACGCTTTTAACGTTTTCCTTTACTTCCCATTGCGGTACATTCGCCCCGGGCGCTCTATCGCCCACAAGGTTGTTGTTACTGCTCGTTGCAGCTAACCTTTCATGTCGAGAAATTCTTCGTTCGGACTGAAAATCATGAAAAGTTCCCGTGGCTGTGCCACAGTCTTGTACGTTAGCGCCCTCCACAACTGCAACTGAACTTAACTGATCGCCAAACTGTCGCACTTTTCGTCGCTTTAGGTAGTTGAAGCTTCGAACTTTCCGCACTTTTTGGTTCGTTTTGTTGTGGTATCCGTTGTTTTCAACGCAAAGGCAATACACATTCGCTCCTATATTGTTTTTTCGTCCCTCTGAAGAGCTGGCGAACGTTTCTGAGCTAGTTTTGTTGTCTTTACCACCTTTCGTCTTGCCAGTAAACCATACAACCTTCTCCCAGACTTTAGAACGAGATTTAGACGCTCGCTTTTTGCCGACGTTCGTTTCGCTAGTAATAGCATGCTCTGCCTGGCTTTCTCGAAAAATATGGTTTTGAATCGATGCCATTGCTGCTGCGTAGTCTGAAATCTCTAATTAGCGGCACCCAAAATAGCAATTAATTTTAGAACTTAAATCATCTAAAGATTCATCTTCTTTTCCAGACACGAAAATTAAAACGGACGCCATATTTCTTTCATTCCACGTTTGCAAGCAATGCTGGGAAACTGGCCAATATTTATAATTGCACCAAAATTTGCTTCACACGAAATATTTCCTGTTAATCTTTCAGTGGTGTTGAAAATTCTCTTGATAAACTTTGAAATAGTCGATTTTGAAGATTAAAAGGAAGGGAAAAAATCAAAGTGCCGACAAGAACATGGGAACAAATGGCCCCGTCTGAGGATGCCAAAGTGGTTCTTATACCACCACCCTGTCAGTGTTAAAAATAGCCTTTCCAAAGCGAGGCTATATAAGACAGTTTCAGCCGCTGTGTACGTCACACCCGTATTGCTAGCTCAAGATTTACGAGGGAGCGTCCCGACTTTAGTCTTGTGTTTATTGTTTTCTCCCGAAAAATCGGCAACAATTCCGGTGTTTTTAAAGGTAATGACACATTTCTAAACATCTAAACTCTCTCTTGTTCAAAGGATTTTTGAATTGGAGCAATCCCGCGAGAGAAATTTTCAATTGTACTTGTTGGTTTTTATAAGTTAATGGCGGTGTCTCTTTCGTTGGTTGTAGGTTTATAACTGAAGTTTCTTGTCCATGATGCGTGAATACAAGCTTGTCGTTCTCGGTTCTGGAGGTGTTGGCAAGAGTGCTTTAGTAAGTATAACTTGAGCGTGCCTATTGAAACGAAAACTGATGCTAAAGAATATTGATTTCCCAACCTCGGAAAAACAAGAAGGCGACAATATTTAAAACTACAATGTTCGTTTTGATTTCTCGCTACCCCTAAACTAATTCATTTTTCTTGTTTTATCTATTCAGACTGTACAGTTTGTGCAGGGGATTTTCGTTGAGAAATACGACCCGACGATCGAAGATTCGTATCGAAAGGTATTTTAGATGTTCATGTTGTAATTTGCTATCACCACCCGGTGTCTATCCGGTTACACTGTGTTAGAAACACTCGACATTCTTTCAAATATTCATGACGTTTCATCTCTCTTTCCTCCCAGCAAGTTGAAGTTGATGGACAGCAATGTATGCTGGAGATATTGGACACGGCGGGAACGGTAAATATCCCCATTATTTTGGGATGGGTCGGTGGGAAAAACCTTCGCTTGGTTAAGTTTACTTCAGTTGAAAATTTTTGTCTTATGTATATTCATATTTGTTGTCAAATGAACAGTTCGCACTCATTACCACATAAGAGTTTAGCTACTACATTTTATCATTTATTCGTCTGGGCAAAACAATCACATTACTTTACATTATCGCAATTTTCTAATTCTCTTTTAATCATGGCATTTTCAAATGACAATAAATTGTTGCTTCGTTTAGGGAAGTGGAAATTTTTGACAAAACTTGATTTGTCGCATAAAGTTTGGTCTCATATTCAGGACAAATCCCAGAATTTGGATATTTCCGCGTTCTACTGAAAGAATGTCCTTTTTTTCTCAAAAATAAAAAATTCAGTTTGTTTAATATTCAGGCGGCATGTGATTTTTGTTTTTCTTCAGCAATGGGGATCAATGTGTGAAACTAATTACTGGATTTGAAAACACCACATTTATCGTCATTAATTATTCATACTGATGATCCAATGAGCTTATTTTGTTCGATTTCGTTTTCTAGCCCCAAAAACCAAATAATATTTGTGGAAATGTACATAAAATGGCTAATAACCCAATTTTTTGGAAATAAAATAGTTTATTAAGTTCTCCCCCCCCCCCCACTAAAAACAAACTTGACAACAACAAGGAAATTTTGTAACTGAGTGTAGTTTCAAGCCACCAGAAGTCTGTTTGATGATAGATATCTGTAAAATTTGAGTCAACATATGACAAGTTGTGTCTTTCACTGTTTACTATTCTTTGCTTGATAACTCGAACCGTCAAAGGAAACAGAATTTAAGTGTTCATATTTATTAAAGTAGAATTTGAAAGGGATCAAATTATGGTGATATAGTAAGGCACTTTTAGCTTGATTAGTTAGAGATTGACTTAATCAGGATTTGAGTGAACAAAATTCTAAAATGTAATGTTTAGTTGAAAAGATTTACAATGAAAACTGTACAACCCAAAGAGAGAGATGACTTAATTTGACGTTTGTTAAAGGTGAAGTTGTGAAAGTAACAACCTTCTATTCAAGGTTGCGACCCTGCAGAAAAAAGTATAAAGTTCATTTTATAATAAATAATTCTGATGATAATTTTCTAATAAATAATTCTGATGGTAACAATCCACCAATACATGTACATGCCATACATGAATCTAGTATATGACCTAGTTTGCCTCGAGTCTTTTGCAGCTCAAGTGGTTAGAGCATCTGTCTGTGTACGGAAGGTCACAAGTTTGAATCCTCTCAGGGAGTCATATTTTTTCTTTGCCCCACGCATGTGGAATGATAAACATTATATCTTTTGCAATCCACCATCTACATCTACATGACTTACTTGCAAAATCCTAATGGACATAACAAACACCAAAAGTAACAATAGCATGCAACATTTTGATATTCAACCATTTAATAACCCATGTCCTCCTTAAACACCACTGAGTTATTTTAAATACAAAAATGATGACATCAGTTCTGCGTTAAGATTTCCAAAACAGTATCATTTTCAATTCAGGTTCGAGATCATGAAACTGTCTTTGTTAATGTTGACAAAAGTAGTTTCTGATCTATGCATTCCTCTAATCCTTTTTAATATGTCTGACTGTTTATAGGAACAATTTACAGCCATGCGAGATTTGTACATGAAGAATGGTCAAGGTTTTGTCTTGGTTTACTCCATCACAGCACAGTCGACATTCAATGATCTGCATGACTTGAGAGAACAAATCTTGAGAGTGAAGGACACAGATGATGTAAGTTATCAATTACTTGAAGATGTTAGAGCATAACCATTCTATGTCAAATTTTGGAGTTTTTTTTCCTTTGTCCAAATGTGCTGAACTTTTGCATGTGGTCTCCCTGTATTTTTTCCGCTGGTTTGCACTTCATTTTCGGGTAAAAACGTATGCAATTGGAACAAACAGCTAGTGGCTATGCGACGCTTTGCTGATTTCATTGAAAAACAAAAGGTTTCTTTTGTTTCTCGTTCAACAATATATCTCCAAAAGTGCCACTGAGTTTTTTTGCATACATTTTTTCGAAACGAAGCACAAACCAGCGGGGAAAAAATACAGGGCTGTTTTCTAATTAAATTGGAGACCACATACAAAAATTCAGCTCATTTGAACCAAAAGAAAAACAAAGACCAACATTTGACGTAGAATGGTTATGCTCCGACGTCTTCACTTATTTCCACTTGCAATATCAATACATTGTCAAGCGGACAGGTGGTGAGAATAAAGAAAATCATCAACTAGGGGATGTTGTCTTGATTAACCACCAAATTCAAGTGATCAACATCTAATTTCTCCTTACAATATCAATACATTGTCAAGCGGACAGGTGGTGAGAATAAAGAAAATCATCAACTAGGGGATGTTGTCTTGATTAACCACCAAATTCAAGTGATCAACATCTAATTTCTCCTTACAATATCAATACATTGTCAAGCGGACAGGTGGTGAGAATAAAGAAAATCATCAACTAGGGGATGTTGTCTTGATGAACCACCAAATTCTAGTGATCAACATCTAATTTCTCCTTACAATATCAATACATGTCAAACAAACAGGTGATGAGAATAAAGAAATGATCACATAGCTAAAAGAATGTATGGTCATTATATAGTTAATATTTTGTGTGGAAGGTTGATATTGTCATTTCATATTCAGGTACCAATGGTCCTTGTCGGGAACAAATGCGACTTGGAAGACGAAAGAGTTGTTGGAAAAGATCAAGGACAGAACCTCGCAAAACAATTTAGTAATTGGTAAGCCTTTTTGTGATAGATAAAATATGAGCGGGAGATCTGTATGGGCGTTTACAATGGCGAGCTGAAGGCAAGCCATTGTAAACGCCCATACAGATCGGACGCGATTATTTTATCTGACTTATGAAATGAAACAATGAGTAGAGATCTGTATGAAAAGTTAATGCATACTAATTAGCTCAGCAGAGATCTGTATCAAAAGTTAATGCATACTAATTAGTTCAGCAGAGATCTGTATCAAAAGTTAATGCTACTGTTTAATAATTCATCAACTCAGTTGATCTGTATTGGGGTTTACAAACCTTCATTAAACATTCATTTCTTTTGCATTTTCCTTATGAATTATTAATGAATTTTATAATTGATATTTCAAATCTAATCTCAGTAAAACAATAATTTAATATGAGCAGAGTTTCAATGTTTTGGGACCCTAGTTGCCCATAGATCAGGCGCTTCTTGCTGGTTTGTGTAGCAGGAAACAAGATCAAACCAGTTAACCCACAGCTCAATTTTCTGATGCACAAACCACTGCCACTACCTCTACAATCATACACTGCCCATCATCATCATCTGTCGGCTGCAGAGCAGGCGACTACAAGCTTCCTCCAACCACAACGATCCTGTGCCAATTCAGACAGCTTGTCCGGGCCAATCAAGTTGTCTGTGTCACCCAAAAGGTGCTGAATGTACCTGAGAAACAGGGTTCGTTGCCTTCCTGGTTTCCTCTTTCCATGTGATGGAATATACAGTGCATACTCCTTGCATGGCTCATCATCAGGCATCCTGAGTACATGGCCCAGAAACCTCAGTTGACGGGTTCTGACATTTTCCACCAGCGGGGCAGTCTGGGTTAGGTCATAGATGGTAGCATTGGGCACCCTATCAATTCTCTTGATGTGCCCATACACTGCTCCTTCACAGTGAGTATAGATGTAGTAGCAGTTTACACAGTAATAATTTATTTTTATTTTCATTTCAGTGCCTTTTTGGAAACATCGGCAAAATCAAAGATCAACGTCAATGAAATCTTTTACGATCTGGTCAGACAAATCAACAGAAAAACTCCCGAAGCAAAAAAGAAGAGCAAAAAAAGAGGCTGTGTGCTCTTGTAGAGTTTTGTACCTGAACACGCACCATACAGACTGTTATGCTAATAAGGTGATGTTACTGATTGGATGTTATCATCATCCATGAATGTAACATGAGAAATGTAAATTATTTGAGAGCTGCTAGCAGAGAATAAGTCAGAGAGATCACAGGGTGATGTAGATCAGAAGTTAAGCTTGGTTAACTCTTAATCGTATCAATAACAAAATCCCGATTGTGATTGGTCGCGCCTATTCGTACGTAATTGGCGCGCAGTCACGTGGGTGTCCAATTACAGCTATCCAATTTCAACTTTTTGTAATTGGATAGCTGTAATTGGACACCTACGTTGCGCGCGCGTCAATCAGTTGCACTCAGATGGGTTCTTTTTACTGTTTTCCTCTTACTTTCAAACTGACAGAAAATATCCTGGAAGTTTTGAGTGCGAAAAAGTCCACATAGACTTTTAATCTCGAATTATGTTATTGATGCGATTAATTAGTAATTGAACTTCGTGTCGTACAATTCAGGGGTAATCGTGCTTGTAATTTCAAATCGTCCTCGCGCGTGAAATTACTCACCTGATTACTCTCTGAATTGTACTCCACTCAGTCCAATTACTGTTACTAATCCCTTTTACTCCCGAGAACGGTCAATATCTAAATTTAAGAAAAAGTCTAAAGTTATTTTTGCAACATACGGAACAACAAACAGTACCACAGGAAAGTACTGCTCAGTAGCTTTCATTTGGATGGTCACACTTTAGGATTTCATCCACAGACTCAAAAGTTAGAACCACCTTGTACAGCATAATAAACAGTACCACAGGAAAGTACTGTTCAGTAGCTTTCATTTGAATGGTCACACTGTAGGATTTTATCCATGGAATAAAAAGTTAGAACCACAATAATTTTAAATGCAACTCAATGTTTAAATTTGGGAGTAAAAGGGTTAACTCGTGAGAATGTAACACATTAAATTTTCTAAAATTTCCATTTAAAAAAAATCTTAAAATGGAGAGCACATCGGGAAAGTATTTTTCTGTAGCTTTCATTTGAATGGCCACACTTAAATAAGTATTTCACTTAAAGAATCATAACTTTGAACAACTTTCATTTCTCAAGGTTTCACTCTAGAAAATAATGGACTTTAATGTCCCATGGCTGTTTTGCAGTTCAGTGCTTTGTAAAACAGTTTAAGTTCAACTAATTTTAATGTAGTAACACAAGTTATTTTTTATGTTGTACATTAATAATTTTGAGATAGCTGTTAACCGACATTGGTTAGTGTGATCCATAAAGCTTGTCGCAGTTGGTGGCAATTTTGAAACCATAAAGTTTATCACATTCAGGGCAAAGAAGAAGCACATGTAAGGCTAACTGTGGAGGTTTACACTAACTAAATGTAACTGAACAAATTGTGCAAGTTAGATGCTATAAATGAAAAGTTTTCTTCTAACTAACACACTGCTATTTTGTTTAAATTTCATTAGCGTACAGTTTCTCTGTTTTGATTGAAAATATAAATTTGAATGGATAAACAATATGCAAACTCTCTTTTCTGGTCTTTATATTTTTTTATGGGACCATTTAGGAGAATTTGGTTATGAATCAATACAATTTCAATGCCCCTTGTGATCATTTCACTTTATTCTCATGATCTTTATGCCTGAGTTTGTATCATTGTTGTAAGGAGAAAATAGTTGTTTATCAAGACTGGCAAGGATTTTAAGTCTTAGGTCATGTTCAGACTGACTGCCTTTGCAATGGCACAGTGCCTGCATATTAAAGGAGCTTTTTTAGACAGATTTCTTTTCAGTGGAAATAAAACTGGTTTCTTTTGTTTCATATTTTGTTAGTTTATACCTTGGTGCACAATTTAACTTCAGGCAACCAGCAAATCACGGACAGACTTGTCTGTGCATGCATAACAGGCACTTGCGCATCATGCAAGCTTGAAGGGTGAGGAAGAAGTGAGCACAGAGGGTGAGTTGTGTAACTCGCGCTCTGTACTCGCTTTTTGCTTGCCTTTTCAAACTAAAGCAGCTGTAACACCGTCTTGATGCAGGCTAGCACTGTTGCCTAGGATTAGTGTATTTAATTTATTGCAAGGTTACCAAGTCTGAATTTGGTGCAAGACATGACCCTGAAATATGACCTCTAGTTAGAAATGGAATATATAATAATTATATATTGTATAAATTTGGGAGGTAAGTGTGATGTTTATGCAAAAAGAGTCGTATTTTCAAAGGTTTTCTCTATGGAAAGTTAGTGAAAAGAAGCGTGAAAGGGGTGCTGTCACCATAAATATTAGCTTGATAACATGAAGCTCTTAAACCAACCTGATCACAGGAAACCCAACAATGATATTTGGTGTCCTGTGATTGCTAAACATAGATATGATTTGATTTATAGGCTAATCTTTGTTGATGTCATTGTTTACATTTTGTTTCATTAGCATATAAATAATGTACATGGAAAAGGTATCATGCTAAATGCCAATAATATTGACTTCAAAAGTTGAAAGAGCTTGTTAAACTTCATATAAAAATAATCTAGATGGTAGTCTTTGCATGTAATATTTAAGGAAAGATGAGCTATCAAAAACTGCAATAGTGTTGGGTGGCAAAAGCATAAATAGGCCATACATTTTTTTTAACGAAAAACACAATGTTACATTTACAAAACTTCAGCAAACAGTTGTATAGCCCACAAACAAAAAAAAAACACTATTTACCATACATTTTTTGTAAAAGTTTGAGTTTTTAAAACAATATCACACAAAGAGGATCTAGAACATCAGTTTCAGATTCCCAGAGAATTGTGCTATGCTTTTTCAATATTTGGAGTAGATATTTTGGTTGATCAATTAGAAAATGATGGGCAAATGCTAATGAGGCAATAATAATTGTAAATTATTATGTAACTGTAAACAAAGATTCACCTGTTGGATCCTATTAGGAGGCAAGGATGATATGGTGCTCTTTTAAAATGTCTTCTTTTTCAGTAAGCTGTAAAATATCTAAGTGTGATAAATAATATCAGAGTTGTGATAATTTTTATTTTGTATAAAGTATCGCTTTGGTTGGTTGTGATTGAAAGTGTTTTGTTTCGTATTATTGATTCTTTTTTGCTATGACAAATCATTAGTAAACAATGATTCTCTTAATTTATGAACAATTAACCAATTGAAGGGCTTCAAGCAGGAATACATCACAATTGCAAGTGACGTTCAGAACTTTTCATTAAAATTCTTGTTGTGTGTGTGTTTTTGCACAGAAAAAAAATTCTTACCATTTTGTTAAGTTTCATTTGATGTTGGTGTGATAACCTAACGGTTTTTACCGACCTAATACATGTAAATGTAAATGTTACTGTAAGAAATCAAAGTACAAATACTCAAAATATTCTGAAAACTGAAAACTTTGGCCTGAAAAGTCTTTTATAACCATCCCACCCCGGGAGCCCTTCAATTAAGGTTAAATTTATAAACAATAAATGTGTTTTGATTCGCCATATAAATGACAAGTGTTATTTAACCATGTAGTTTTTATATTTTATGTTAATTTATCATTAGAAATGCGATTAAACAATCTTGCACATATGTTACCTGGTTTATAAGATGTTGATCTTTTTGAAATTGGTTGAAAGCTCTTGCTCGTCTACTGGTATACTCTGTAATCAGGCTCCAGGACTGGGGAAGGCGCCTTCCCCTTTCCAAGTCCGCGCTCGGCCCGTTAGGACTAGGACTGGTACGGACAACAAAATGGTCAAGGTACCCTGGGTGCCATCACGAAGCTCGCCGCGAGAATACCTCTGGTACCCAGGGTATCCGGTGGGAGTCCCTGATAGGCGTTTTTTTTTCACGTTCTCTAGGCCTTTATCACGCGGCGGCCATGTTGGCTCCCCGGAGAATCAAATACTATGTTTTTGCCCGCCCAGCCTCGTTTCTAACTTTTTCACTGCGAGCCTGGGCGGCGTAAATCTTTTGTTTTTGTTTTGTTTTTGTTTGTCTTTCTTCTTGTTTTTATACAAAATGGCGGGGCGTGATAAAGCCCTATAGACCTTTTTCATAATGTCGGGTGCAAAATTCAAAAGAATTTTTACTCTCAAATGAGGCCAATAGGGCTAATTAACATAGATATAAAAGAATAAATAAATTGGCTGCCATTATGAAAAAGCCCTATACACTCTGTTTTCCCGCGCTTGGCAGCGGTTCTTTGTTTTCCCGCGCTTGGCACTGGTTGTAAAAAA